>PVIR01016101.1:0-37161 GCA_004026965.1 Petromus typicus
CAAGTGGAGTCTTCTAATAGGTTACTGGAACCTTGAAGTTTAGTTCAAAGAAAGTGTGGCTTACTCTGCGAGGAGCAAATTGACAGATATTTACAGGTGAATACTTTCACAAGCAATGTTCATATTTAGCTTTGTCCAGAGGTTACATCTAGAGTAAGAAGAGGTTAAAGCCTTTGTGGAACCCTGGGAGCATCATCGTTTGAGCTGATGGCAAAAAACCAGAGCTAGCATGCAGAAGAATGAAGGCTTAAGAATAAAATGTGATAATTTTGTTGGTAGAAAATAGGAACAAAACATTGGTTTATATTATCCTGTGTAATAGGTAGGTGACCGGAAGTAATTCATTTAAAATATTCCCCGGATTCAGCAATTGGCATAGGACCAGTAATAGTTTTAAGAAGAGAGAATTCCGGGGTGGGGATTTAGCTCAGTGGTTCCGGCGACTGTCTTGGAAGCTCAAGGTCCCGGGTTCGATCCCCGGTGACCACATATACTACTGGGTGTGGAGACTCACCCCGCAGCAACCAGTACCACATACAACAGTGCCGGGCGTGGTGGCTCACGCCTGTAATCCCAGCACTCAGGAGGCAGAGGCAGGAGGATTGCTGTGATGTGAGTTTGAGGATGAGCTCAGGGCCAGCCTGAACTACAAAGCGAGATGCTGTCTCAAAAAAAAAGAAGACAGAACTTCTTTATTTACCTTGAGAAATAGTTAAGAATTGAATTAGTGAAAATGACACAAATGTACTAGTCTGTATATGTGAATGTAGCAATCTTTTCACCCATTACTAATAGGTTATGAACTTGTTCTGTTAACGGTAATGGTAATGGCTTAAGGAAGTTTATCCTGCATCACTGGCATGCTCCTACCTATCACTAATGATATATTTTACATGCTAGAAAAGAAAGATGAGGGCTTACCCACCCTGTCCACATGAATTAAATTTATGGCACTGCAGTATCATTCATTGTACTGAGTAGTCATAGAGATGTCCATCATCAAGTATTGTTTGAAACAATCTTTAGTTATTCAGTTACTATAATGTCATGCAGTAAGTGGGAGCTTTCTTTAGTCTCAGTGCTCAGAAGAATTATTTTCTCTAAGAGCAAATTTGATTATGTGCTATTGTTTTTGGAGAGATGTAGTTCAACTTCATTATTCTTCAATCCTGTCAGAATTTAGTAGTTACTGATCAACTTTTCTTACCTATTCCTTAATCAAGACAAATTATTGTTCTGTGTAAGATTATAATTGTATTCAAAGGACTGATGAAGTTTCTGTTGTTCCCTTAAATTCTTTATTTTTAACCTCACAATATAAAGACTAGTCATAAAAAGAACATAATAAGTTTCTAAGACATATAAACCAAACACATGATTTCCACTAATATATTACTTTTAGACAAATTATATCAGAAGGATTTGGGTGGTCTATAGATTTCACTTTATGGGATCTGACCAGTGTCTACAATAAACCATTTTAGGGGAGGCACAGAATACGTTATTGTATTTTTATTGTAGTACGGACAGTGGGGTTACTTGAGGCACACATTGTGGGGAGTCATTTGTGTTAAACTTGTGTTTTATTCTTCTCTCATAAGTTTCATTTGGATAGTGTGTGAGTACCCTTCAAGCTCTCTGTGGAGCGTGTTGCCATTTCTTGCTCCAACAGTTCTCTTCTGGTAACTTATCCCATATGTTTGTTAGCCTTGTGAAGAATTGTTTAGTCTAAATCACCTTCTTAGCCATATCCATGTGTATCTTCCAGAATAAGGATTGTTTGAATGATTTTTTGTATAGTAATTTCAGGATCAAGCATTTTAGTTATTTGACAGTAAAATGAATTTCAGTTTCATTTGTGAAAATGGACAAAAGAATATAATGCCCGGAATATAACTATACATTTATTACAACATTAAGGAATTGCGTCCCTCAACTTTTTTTTATTGTGACCACAACTTAAGAGTTGCCTTGTAGTGGAAAGAAAAAGAAAAGAAAGACTATAATTTTATTAGAATTGAAATTTGAGTTCTTGGTTGAATTTCAAGATATTTCAAATGTTATAAGCTACCATTTTTAATTAGCATCAATTCAGTAGATATTTATTGAACTCTTATTATGTGCTATTATGAATTCCTATTATGTATCATTGACCTTATTTCTTGGGATTCATCATTGCACTGTGAAAAGAGACATCTTGCAAAACAATATATTAATTGTTCTGGAATTATGAGAAAAATAGAGTAAGGAAGTTAGAAGGATGGGGAAGAGATGTTGTTTGTAAGTTTTGTGGTCATTTAAGGCTACTTTGATAAGGTGATGATGGAAGAAAAATCTTACGGAGTGGGAGCACAGAACCCCAGACATCTGGGCAAACAGATGGGCCCTTTGTGCCCATAAATTGTGTTTCATGCACAGATTGAAGGACACTAGAAAAAAAATGAAACATGGACTTAATTCTGTGGAATAATTAAAACAATATCCAAGTGGTTTTACAATTCCCAGATTGCAAAATTCTGTAGAATTTATTATCTCTGCATACAGATGGAAGATATTTACATGGCCTTAAGTATCAAGAAAATGGCTTATTATGGAAGAAACACCACTTGATGAAAATATAAGATTTAGCTAGTCACTGTGCTTCACTTTGTGAACATTTTGTGAAACACAAAGAGAAGGAAGAAGGGCATTCCACATAGAGGATATGATCAGAAATCCCAAGATGAAGGATAGTGTTTTCTGTGGCAGCTGTAACAAATTACCAACAACATGTTGGCTTAAAATAATAGAAAAGGATTCCTAGTGAGTTTGGGAGGCCCAGAAGTCTGAGAATAGTTTCACTGAGCCAAAGTCAAGGTGCAAACAAGGTTTCACTTTGTCTGGAGACTCTTAAGAGAGAATGTGCTCTTTGATCCTTCCGGCTTCTGGTGGCTACTATGGTTCTTTGATTTATGGCTTCATTGGTGTAATCTTGAATGTGTTGTCACATTTTTTGTGTCTCTTCTCTCTCCACCTTTACTTTATGTGGACATTTGTGAGGACATTTAGGGTCTGCATAGTTAACCTGTGATACTCTCCCTGTTTCAAGATCCTTAATTTAATCACATCTGTAAATATATTGCCAAAAGGGATAGAGTTTACATGGTCCAGGGATCAGGACCCTGTAGATGTAGTCACTTTCATTTAGGCATTTAGTCTTGGTACTTAAAGAAGATAAAAATACCAAACAAACAGAGACTGATAGATAAACAATACAAGATTTCTTTCCAGGGATAATTCCTTCTCATATTTACAAAATATTTATTGTCTTCATGCCTTTAGGAAAACTTTACTCAGTTTTTTCAGTGGACACAATGATAGACAAAAGAGGAAACTCATTCCTTGGCTTCAAAGAATTTATAAGTGAGATGCAATTTGAGGTAATGAAATAGGTTGAGTTCTCCTTGTAGGGCATCATTTTGATGGCCTTGCTCCTGCCTCTACATCATCTTCTCTGTGCCTTCAGTTATTTCCTTCTCCTTTTCAAGACCTTTCTGTTTACATCCATAACAGAGGATGACCTCTTTATGTGGAGACCATCTGATTTGTGACCTTAATGTTGTCTACAGCCTTCATTCTCTTTTCATGTAACATGACATATCATGGTTCCAGGAATTAGCAAGAGAACACTGGGGCTTCATTTTGTCTCCCACAGGCAAGATGGACCATGTGGAGGGTTTCCCTTAGAGCTCCAATTGCAGAGTTTTAAGCAGTCTAAGAATGTATGTTCAGATACATTTTTTGAAAGGACAGTCAGGCTGTAATGTGGAGAAGAACTGAGGGCAAAAATGGAAATGGAAGAGCCATGTAAGATCCTATCCTCTTTCCTGGAAAAATACAATATTAAAATAGTGGTCAGGCAGCTCTGTGAAGTAGCCAGATCTGAGCAGTTTAAGTCAGATCCCATTGGAGATTAGTGATGCATTTTTGATATGCAAAACTCGAACATAGTGTGTGGTGTATGGCACTTTTAGTGTCACAGAGAATATTAGGAGAAAAACAAGTTTTGATGGCGAGAATGTGTTCTGTAAAGCACGGAGATAATAATAGAAGGAAAAATGATAAAAATTGGAGACATTTTAGAGTAAGAATTGGCCTGAGTTGATTACTGTGTATGAGATATACAGAAATGTCTTTGGATTTGTCTACATAGACCATATCTGTATGCTAGACAAAAACCTGTGTTTCTGAAGATTTATAATGTCAGGCTGGGAAGGATCATCTTAATTACTTGTGTGTTAACAATCCTTTGTAACGTTCCATAAAAGGACCGAATAGCAAGCAGACAAACAAACATAAATACAGCTCTTACTGAGGCAGCATCAAAAAAGATGCAGTTACAGTCAAAGAATACTTTGGAAAACAAGTGGATAATAGTTATAAGTACAGGAACTTAACAGATTGTCAAATGCTCCTTTACTCACTCATTTTATCTGCTTTACCCAAGACGATGTCTGATACATAGTGGATACTCATTGAACAGATGAGTTGATGACATCATTGAAGATATACTAATTTTAGTCATTGTCATTATGTAGCTCTGAATAAATGATCAGAAGCTCTTCTGAGAGTTTCAAATTCTTATTTTTTTTTATTTTTTATTTTTTATTTTTTTAGGTTTTTTGAGACAGGGTCTCGCTTTTGTGGTTCAGGCTGGCCCCAAGCTCAGCCTCAAACTCACATCACAATACTCCTGCCTCTGCCTCCCTAGTGCTGGGATCACAGGCGTGAGCCACCACGCCCGGCACTGTGGTATGTGGTACTGGTTGCTGCTGGGTGTGGGTCTCCACACCCAGTATTGTTATGTGGTTACCGGGGAATCGAACCCGGGCCCTTGCGCTTGCAAGACAGGCGCCGGAACCACTGAGCTAACTCCCCAGCCCCTCAAATTCTTATTTTAATCCAAGGTACTGTATGATAATTTTACAAATGCAGTCTGATGTGACAGTGAAAGGCCCTACTGTTGTTCCGTTATTTTTCCCATAGCAGAGTTGGAATTCATGGGTGAGGGATTACACAGTCATAGTGATGATGTCAAGACTTCCAGTGTACTCTGCGTCACATGCACTGTGTCAGGTCTACCCCAGCTCAAAATCAAAAGGAAATTCAATTAGCAAGCACCTTGACTATAATTAATTATTGGCTCCAAGGAGGATATCGGCAATGAATTTTCATTGACAGATTGAGGAATTGATCATGAATGAATGAGATGAAGCCAGGAACGTTGTTTTAAGACTACTGAATGGTATGCATTTGGATGCTAGAAAAAGCAAGCTGAGTAAAACAGTTTGTCAGAGGGAACAGGCTTCTTTTAAGATAGAAAATGTTTTAGAAAGTACTATGTTGTGGATTTGGAAACCTAGCTTTGGAATCATGTGTCAATGATGTGCTACAAATATCCTGATAGAAATCTAATAAATCCAGGTAGTCACATATTACTGTTAGTTCTAACCCAGGAGGGAATTTTTGTAGAACTTATAAAAGGAGCATTATCAGTTTTGCATTAGGGATATACTAGAGTGGAGAGAAAATGTAATTAAGGAAACTTTTATTCTAATTGAAAACTAGGAATTACGTCAGTGTGGTAACTGTTGAAAATTTTTTTTTTAAAGTATATGAGTGATTTCAAAGGAGTATTTTAAAAGGTAAGGTTAAAGAGAGAAAGCTAAAAGACAATAAAAATTAGGTTGGCATCTCTAAAATTAGAAATTAGGAAGGAATGATAGGATAAAGGAAGAGAAACAGCTTTCTCCTATATTTTCAATTATATAATCTAGAAAAAAATACCTTTAGCAATTGTGAAGGACAGAATACTGCAAAATTATGCAATCAGTTTTATTTTCTATTTATGTTCATATACAGTATGGGTATTTCATTATCACCACTTCCAAAATCTCCTAAATATATATCTACAGAGAACAGTTTCATTGCTTTAAATGTCTCATCCACAAATTCTCTTTAAGAATCCGGTATGTAAATCCAAAAAATGTTCCTGAGAGGAGAACATTCATTCACCCATGAAAATGTAGGCATTGTCTAGTCAAAGTTGGCGTAAGGAGTCTCCAGCAAGAAACTATGTTTTTTTTTTTTTTTAAAGTTTTTCATCAGCAAAGCCACCTAAGGAAGTAAATCTAAAACATCAATTAATTATAACTTGCTTAAACTTAAGTCTTGCAGCATTTCCATTTTTTAGTGGTCATGATCTAAACTTAATAAAGCTGCATGCAGGAACGCTAATGAACAGATTTCTAGTTTCATCTCCTTTTCTCTGCACATGCAGCTTTCTTGATGTGAGAATTCACTGATATGTGAATTACCAGGGAAGACACAGAGAGCTCAGATTCTTTCCTCTCTTGGACATGTGGGAAAGAAGAAAGAGTCCTCAGCCAGAGAGACCTCTGGGGAGAGCCATTTACTTTGAAATGTCACTGTTGTACCAAGTCTAATCTTTGGAATTCACCTTTTTCTTTTTTTAAAATATTAGGGATGGGACACAGATAGATTTTTAACTCTGGAAATACAGTCATCAGCTTATTTACTGAGGACTGAGTTTGAAGCAGACAGTCAGGAGATGTTACCCAGTGGTGACTGAGGCAGATTGGGTCCCCAGGCAATGTAACTGACTGTCCAGCTGTAGGTGGGCATCAGCATTGGAGCTCTTCCTTGTCATGGCATGCCACATGTAGGACATAGATGTAGGTAGGGGTGGAGGAGAAAGACTGTTAAGCTGGTAACATAGTGAGACCTGTCTCACAATAGAAAATTAAAACCACCTGGGAATAGAGCTCAGCATGGAGGTCTTAGGTTTACTCTTCAGACCACAAAGAAAAAATTAAAACAAACAAACAAAAAGAAACTTGAAAGTCTCCTTGGAAGAGTGAAAGAATTTTCCTGTGGCCTGACTGCTGGGGAGGGGTGGAGTATCAGAATGATGGAAGAAATGAGGCTGGAGATGCAGTCCGAGCACCATCAAGGAACCTAGGGAGCTTGTGTAGTGTAGAAAGAGCATTGAATTAAAGTGCCACTGATTCCTATTAGAAAATAGGTAAGAGGGTGATATGATCACATTCCTATCTTAATGCTGATAGCACATTTTATAATAAATCTTTTACAGTGCAAATCTTACTATCAGCACAGCGGACCTCTTATCTTGGTGTGTTATCTTCTGGAGGAAAGTGATAAACAGCCAGGATTTCCTTGTTCCTTTTTAGATTAGGAGAGACAGTTTGTTTTCATTTTTTAAAAATGTGTGATAACAAATGTGAGGACTAAGGCGGCAGAACTTGCATTTATCCTCAAGGCTAATTTATATACTGGCACAAGAATGCTGGAAAAGAACTCAGAATCATGTGATGCACTTGGCACGTGACTCAGCAAGTGTCCTCATAAGCTTTTATGGCCAACAGAAAAACTCTTGCATACTTGATGTAGGACATAGATAGACACATCACCATATGCAATTATGGAAAGTAAACTATAAACGTGGCCTCCTCATCCACAGAAGAAAAGAAAAACTGATATATTCGCCCAGTTGTATGCTGAAGTCTGTTTAAATGAATGTTCTATTTGTCTTTACTGACTTAGAATAACATAGGCTTTGTAGTTAGAGAAGGTTTGATTCAAATTACATACTTCTCCTCTTAATTGTACAGTTGTTTCAGGCACTTGAAATGTGTCATGGAGCAAAATAGGTGAGAAATCCTGTCCTTATCCAGGTGATGTTCGTGTTGTAGGAAAGAAAGTTTTATGAAATGTTATTTGTAGGCATGCTGTGGAACACAAACTTGTGTGTTCTTTTAGCATATCTGACATACAATACATACATATGCATGCAGTTGGATCGATAAGAATATTTATATAGAATTAAAGTAAATTCAACGAATAACGCACATTTTATGTTGTATATTTTTGCAACAAGGTAAACTATAAATTGCTCTAGGTTTTGTCAGTTAACTGTTGCAAACTCAAAGTTTAGCCTTCTAGAGCTTGACTCATGCAGTTTTGCAGCTACTTCCTGATATATAGAAGCTGATAGCAGGAGAATTGTCTCGATAGTGAGCACTAGAGATGTGTAATAACTGTTTACTGTATGTTAGACTTTTCTTAGCTGTCAGTTTTATTTGCCATCTAAGTGCTTTAGCACAATAAGCTTTAATCTTAATGTGTAATTTTTCACTCCTCTTTCTTCCATCATCCGAAAGTTGTCCTTGTGCATTATGAAATATTATTGACTTCTTTAAGAAGTAATTTTCAGGGCCGGGGAGTTAACTCAGTGGTTCTGGCACCTGTCTTGCAAGCGCAAGGACCTGGGTTCGATCCCTGGTAACCACATACCATACTGGGTGTGGAGACTCACGCCCAGCAGCAACCAGTTCCACATACTACAGTGCCAGACGTGGTGGCTCACGCCTGTAATCCCAGCACTCGGGAGGCAGAGGCAGGAGGATTGCTGTGATGTGAGTTAGAGGCTGAGCTCAGGGCCAGCCTGAACCACAAAGTAAGACCCTGTCTCGAATAACCTTAAAAAAAAAAAAAAAAAAAAAGTAGTTTTCAAAGTTAGATGACAATGCAGTTTTTCTACTATGATTGTGTGTGTCACACACACATATACATGAGTGTTATAAAAATAAATCATATGTAGTAATTCTGGCATGAAGAATCTTTAGAGTTGACCAATTTCTCAAAGGGAATGATCACTGTCACATTGACTCACACACTAGATTCTATACAAGATGAGTGTTATAAATAATAAGAATGCCAATCTTGCACAGACATAATTTTGCATACTTTAATTGTATTTGTTATTGCTTAAGAGCATGAATAATTTTTAAGTTTCTTTGTATAAAGATACCAATTGCCTCAATGAAAGTTGGTAGTGTAGTTTTTCTATCTGGCTATATTATGAAAAACAGAAGCTCAAGTGAAATAGATTTTTGATAGTTTTCATAAGATTATTACCTCTGTTCCTATAGTAGTTACAGAGTTACCACTTGGTCTTTTTCTGTATGTATATTGGATAACTCATTTTTCTTATATTGATCTTATACAGCAAAAATGTGCATAGATGTTACCATGGCAATGAATGATTTGAATTTAACAGTGATATTTTTTGGCTCTGGGAGCTGACATTTTTGTCTACATAGTTTAGAAGGAATGTGTATATTACTATAACAAGTAAAATTCTGTTGCAGCTTGTGGGTTTTGCCATATGGCTCAAATTCTATAAAGGCAGATTTTGTAGTATTTTTTCAGAACCACTATTACTCTTTTTTAAGCTAAGCCATTACATTGATTACCCACATAATAATATTCTAATGAATTTATCTCACATCTAAATTTACATTGTAAAGCCTATTGAAACTTACTACATTACATTGCTAGACTGTTTAATCTTACTAAAGTGTTTTCAACTTTATTGACTTACTCAATTTTATGATTTCTCCAAACTAATAAATTAGATAACATACAATGAAGAATAGATGTTTATTACAGTTGCATTTTATTTTAGAAATTGAGCTTATTAAAGAAAGCCATGCCAGTTAATATTTTGAAACTGGTTTAAATATAATAAAAGACATTCTCATTAATTTTACCAAATATAACCACTTTTGCAAAGTGTTTTCCACATGTTACTTCATGCTATATTTAAAAACTTGATGATCAAGTTAAATAAAATATGCATTGGGTTAAAAATACAAAGGTTTCGATAAATTCATACCGTACTCCCAAATATGGAAAAGGAATATCTTTATTGCTAACACTGACTGTTTGGGGTGATGTATGCATTCAGGTATGTTACTAAATAAAATCTCAAGCACATGCAAGAAAGTATGTACTCACTATTCAAAACTAAATCCTCTGTCCTTGGAACTCAGCGTTTCGCTGCTGTACTTACACAGGAGAACCAAAGTGACTCTGGTACAGCTATGCTGCTGAGATTTAGAATTGGTTTAAACACACCCAGAGCCCATAGGAGGGAAGGCTGTGTGGTTACTTGAAAAACTGTTACGGGAAATCAAATACAAGCTCTGGTGTGGGACTTTCTTTTGAGCCTGGTGGGACCTATAGCTCTAGTTCTGTTTCATCTAAGAAGAATCTCAGTGAGCAGACACTGTCCTTGATTGTATGGAGGCCCTTTCTTTTTTTCTAAATGAACTTTATTTTCATTCTTTCCCTTTTACTCTTCAACCAGGTTATTTCTAAATATTTCTCTTAAATGCCGTCTAACTACATATTTAGTTTTGGCATTTTTTTTTCAGTGTGGTTAAAACCAAATCATATTAATTTAATGCACTGTTCACTGATAAACTTGTTCATCAAGTATAGTTGAACATTTCCAGTAGGCCTAACAGGATCTGGCCAGTGGAATTCATAATAAGGTTCTTGACGTAGGCAAATGTTTTGGGTAATGATGCTCACGTTGTCAAAAATGAAAACTGCATCCAAGAGGCTTCCAATGAGGTCCTCCAGTTCTTCATCTCTGCCTAAAACTCTGAAGCAGATTGATATTAATTTCCTTAATGATTTAGAATCATTGTTCTCAGTGTTGGTCGTTGTTGTGTAACATAATTGTCTGTGGCAGTAGTGGCAAACAGAGCACTGTTTGTTCTTGAACCTCTGACCCTACACCACCGCGCTGCTTCTAACATTTCCCGTTTCTTCTCTTCCTTTTTCTGAGATGGTGACTCTTCCAGAAACTGGTCTGTTTTCTTGCTGCCAGTTCTTCCAAATCTCCACACTCCCAGCTGTGAATTGCTTCTTTAAATATTCTTTGTGCTAACAAATACCTGGTGTTGATTGTATGGAATATAAATCATCAGGCTCTGGGGAAAGCCTTAGAGGCTTCGTCTATGGATAAAATGTTCCCCATTCCTCTGTCTTTTAAAGAAATACTCAGGGGCGTCTGAGTACATCTGTCAGCATTCCCCTATCACTCAGCATTCCTCTGTCCCTTAGACTCAGGTGTGCATGGGGCTTGGGAAAAGGTAAAAGTGATGCATTTGGAGAGGAAATCCTGCCTTACTTTCCTGACTGCACTATCCATTAAAGTTGAAACCAGTAAGTATGAGACCTTAAGAGGCATGTGCTAGTCTGATAATTTCTTGAATTATATTCTTTTTTTAATGGATGTTTTTGGTATGAATACTGGAGAAATAAAACTCGAATGAAACACTTAGTGCATATATAGGATTTGCTTTAGAAAGAGAATTTTGATGGGACCTCGCTTTTAGTATGAAGTTGTTTTTAATGTATTTGTATTTCTGTAGTATTTTTTTTTTCTCTTAAGAGTAATTCAGGGTCATGTGTCCTGGGTGTAAGTTAAAGAGCTAAACTTAGAACTTCAAAATCACTTCTGGTAGAAAACATTTTTAAAACACTCGTTTTAAAAAACAGATACTGAAAATCAAAGGAAATAGTACTGGTCATATTACATAATAAGGTCCAGTCATGCAGATCTCTGGTTTTTAAACCACTAACACCCCCAAAATCTGTACCAGCTCTACAAAAAAAAAAAAAAAAAAAAAAAAAAAAAAAAAAAAAAAAAAAAAAAAAAAAAAAAAAAAAAAAAAAGCACGTGTGCACAAGTATTTGTTTATAACTTTGAAAACTCAAGGATTCAAGAGATACCTCCGAGCCTAACTGGTGAGTCTGTTTACAGGTGTATAATTTTCAGATTCGTAATTCCTGCCTTAGATGTGTCCTTATGTTTAGCTGTCGTAAAATTCGACTCAGACATATTTATATTTTCAAGATGTGTGTTGTTTCATGTTTCATGTGGAACTGAAAAGAGAATCACATGTAAAATTTTATACACTTTAAATGAATTAATGGTTAGTTCAGCTTGTTATTGTCCCTGTTTCCATTTAGTGATTATAGTTTTACCCTGTAGTTGTATATGTAACGTTAAAGAATGAAATGTAGAGGACTTGTGAAATAAGTCACTGAAATATTTCAGGGGTCAGACCACTGTGGCCCATACGAAATGATTTTGGCTCTATGCTTTTTAAAAAAATGATTTTATGAGTAAAAATATAAAAAATTAAAATTTCAGCATTCATTAATAAACTGTTGCTCGAATACAGCTATACTAATTCTTTTTCTATGTTGTCTAAGACTGTTTTCTCACTCCAATAACAAGAGTTGAAAAAATGAACATACAACCAGCAATGCCCACATTCTTCATTTTTAGGTCATTTACGAAAGAAGTTTGTTGATTCCTGCATTCCTTCACCTTTGAATTCACCGGACGTTTGATGAGTGCCTTCTATGGGACGAGTCACGTGACATTCTAGTTTGCCGTTTTCCTGCTTCCTGGTTTTAACAAATATATTTTGTTTTGTAGAAAACATGAGTATAAGTAGTGCAACTTTATGTTTCTGACCAGATATGATAAAACATGACACAGGGCATTCTTTAAATTTCCATTAAATGAGGTTGGCAGGGGACAGGAAAGCCTGGGGTCCATTTAATGAACAAATACACTTTTAAAGATGGCATTTTTGTCTAAATTTAAAAACAGAGAGAAAACAAAAAACTACTCTCCTACACATACCTATTTTTAGCTGTGCGCTCATATTTTCCTTTTACTCCATTGTACCTGTCCGATTCAGTTTCAAATGTTAGGCAGGCAATTCCATTTCTCTGGCTTTTGCCCTTATGCTGTTGCCTTTTAAGAATGAACAGATGGAGAGGGGAAAGGTCACACCCTGCACATACCTGCTCAGGAGTGAGCCCAGAGCCGCGGAGGTCTAATTTTAGCCTTCATCCTCCCAGGGATGTCATAATAGTCAGTGACAGGAATTGTTTTGGAATTAATAAACAACATACTGCAAGGTATGAGTCATTAAAAAAAAGAAGCATGATTTTCATATGTGATTAAGTGGAAAAAGAAACACGAAACCCTTAAAAACACCATAAGACTTGAATTATCAGTGAAAAATGCTGAAATTAGAGAGCCTTTGAAGCCAAAGTAAAAAAATATATCACAACAGTTTTGGAATTTGACAGTTGAGAAATGAAAAAGCTAATCAGTTTGGAAGTGTAATGTAGAAAGCAAGCCCCTTTTTCATCTTTCTGATTTTATTTGTATGTTTTTAGCTGGTTAGTCTATTACTCAAGCCTTTCAAGCAGTTTTACCAGGTTTTCTTTGGATTAAAAAATTTGCTTTAAATCCTTATTTCTTATTCATTAGTCCTTACTTCTGACTACTAATGAGATTATCATTAGAATGAGAATATAGCTTTGTGGTTTTTACCTTTTGTTTTTATACAATCAAAATCTTAGACCAAGTGGAAAGGGTTTGAAGAGTAAAGATAAATACATATAAAAGTATCTTTTAACCAGGTTTTCATCAAATCTTCTACATGATTAATTTAGATCATTCTTGGTTATTTTTGCAAAATAAATGCCTGTTAAGTAGTTTATTTTCTGGCTAAATTTTTGTTACTATAATAGCTTATCTAATCTTGTTTGACTTCATAACTTAAAAATTTGTCATTCTATATTTTAAACATGTAGAGAAATTAAAGTGATAGAAATTCACATATGTACTATCCAGATTTAAGATAGTAACATTTTGCCTTATTTGCATAGTAACACTGTTGTATTACTGCTAAAATAGTAACTGTCTATTTCTTTCCCCAGACTGTATTTGTGCTGTTTTTCCTATATCTGTCTATTATTTGTTTGAATTTTGTTCTTATATTTTTTATCTCTCCTTATATGAGTCTGTTACACCCTATTTTAGATTTTAGATATACTTGAAACTATACATGCTTTCATGTGTTAAGAGGACCTCAGGATCTGTTTTCATATTGAAAAATCATCATTTACCATTTCTTTTCAGGAATACTTATTTGTCTTAGAAGTGTCATTTTTACAACTTCTTTTTTAAATGTTGCTTACTTGACAACAAGTAACTGTCTAGGCAACAAGAACTGTCTAGGTTATAGTTATGTTCTCTCAACATCTAAAAAATACAGTTGTATAGTCTCTGTTGTTGCTGTCACCTTCTGTAAACTGAACTGTAATGTCTTTGCAGATGGATTGTCTTACCTTTTTATCACCCTGGGATCATTTTGCTCACTCATTCTGTACTTTTGTAATTTTATGGATCTGACATAGCCATTCATTCACTCTACTTGGTCATCTTGTGATTTTTCATTCCGAAGATTCCGATTCTAGAAAGTTCCTAGGCATTTTATCTTTTAAAATTGTTCCTCTCTAGTTTGTTTAGTTAAGTACAAAATTCCCATTAGCCATATGTTCAAATTTCTTAATATTCATTGTTCTTCAGTATCTTTTATCTTTTTGTCCTCTGTGGTTCATTCTGTATAATTTCTTCCAGCTTATTGGTTTTTCCCTTGCTTAATGTAAATTTCTGCATGTCTAATGTAAAACCTGTTTATTGAAACATTGGCAACAGTGATATTTTTCATTTCTTAAAATTATTTTACATTTTCTATTCCTATGTATATGTATCTTTAAATTTTTAAAAACATCTTATAGGATCTTTTAGTTATTATATATATGTTTTTTGTGGGGCCCATCTTCCTGCATATTGTTTTTTGTAGACTTATAAACATTTCCATGCATGTCTTTTAATTATTGTTTGTGAATTGTCGAAATGGGAATTTCACATAGTCTGGCTTGTGAAATTTTCCCTACAGAGCAGCCTTGTGTTTACTTTTTCCATATGCCTCAGACAAATTACAAGGCCAAGACCAATTTTTCAGAGTTAATCCCTTGAGTGTACACTCACTCTTATGCTGTGCAGGCAGTGCACAGTTTTCCTCCACTTCAGTGCACAGCAGCGGAGCTCAGATCACAGATACCCTCCCCATCTCCCTAGGTCAAGAATGATAATATCAAGAAACTTTCAGTAACATCACAGCCTTTGCTAGAGTTGTGCTGCTTACAGGGTGCTGCATCAGATCACCTGCGAATCTCCAGAGCTGCAGAACTCAGGCCCTGTGAGTCAAGACTTAGAAAAGGCCCTGAGAGATCATGTTGGTGTTAGCAGGCCCCTCCCAGTGACCCTTGTGGAAATTAACATTTGGGAAGTGTGGATTAGAGATGATATAGGTATTGAATTTCCAAATTCCTGTCTCATTTGTGCATCCAAGGGTTCCCCCTTCTTCTTTTTTATAAATTCAGCTATGTACTTTGTTTTATATTTCAAGATGTGTGCAGTAAGAAAGCTCCTAATTGTTCATGTTACATACGATACATTTTTGAATGGTGAATGCATGTTGTGATTTGCTTTAAATTTGGAAGTGAGATTTTGAAAGTGCACATGGGTTTCTTAAGTTTACTTTTTGACAAATTTTTTATTACTTATTTTTTAATTATCTTATAAGTTTTGTACATCTTCATCAAAAAAGGATATTGGAAAATACTGAACCAAGCTTATGGACACTGTTTTATGTAAAATAAAACTAAATAGATTATCGACTATTTACAGTTCTTATATTTGACAGGATGGAGTTGTATAATTCCTCCCAAGGAAACTTATCATGTGTTAGGCTACAGGCTAACTACTTCAGATGAACTATCTTATAAAATTCTTAGAACTAATCTTCCCTTATTTTACAGATGAGAAAGCAAATCACAAGTAATTTCCCCAGATTATGTGGCTGTTGAGGAAAGTCCAGGTTTTCCAAGTAATTACTAATAGTCTAAATTTTGTCATTGTCGTTTATAATTTTACTTTACATTTTTTTTTTCCTTTCCTAATCAAATAGATATTGGTTGTTTCTTCCCTTGTTTTGGTAAGGTTGGGTGAGGGTGTGTCTGTTTCATTTATTCATTTGAAGAACCTGTTCTTTAATTCATTGATTTTTTTTTTTTTGGTATCTTTTAGTGTCAGTTTTATCAGCATCTATATACTCTTTCATAATGTACATGATTAGGTGGTTTGCCATCATTGGCTTTGGGATGTCCTTGAACACTTTTTGGTGTGCTGATATTTTTTTTGTGTGGGGGGGAGGTGCTGTGGGAACTACCTAAGATCAAACTCAGGACTTTGTGCTTTCAAGGCAGGACCCGGAACCACTGAGCTAAATCCCTGGCTGGTGTGCTGATTTATGGTTATACATTTCTTAAGGAACTCTTTGTCATAGAAAAATCCTAGGTCTCCACCAATTTTAAGTTGGAGTTTTTCAGGCTATATTAATGTGGACAGGAAGTTGTTTTCTTTTTGGGCTAAAAGCATTTTAGTTCAAGCACTCCTGCCCTTTAAGGTTTGTGTTGAGGAGTCCTTGATAATTCTAAAGGCTTTAACTGTGTTAATGATTCATTGCTGTTCTCCATCAGCTTTTAAGAATCTAAGATTATGATGGTTATGGTCGTAGAGAAGCTCCTTTCTAATTGTGTCTATTTGGGGATTTTGTATGCCTTAGTTATCTTTATGAAATCTGAAGCTTTCCACAAATAGCAAAGCATTTTATTCCTGATCTACACTCATTACTATCCTTGGTGTTTGGGGGAAGCAGATCTGGTTAACGCCCAGTTGAAAAGTCATGGCAGCCTTCTTTCCTTGACAATAGTCATATCAAGAGGAGTTTGTATCCCTTTTTTCCAATCTCAGCTATTTTCAAGCAAGTAAGAATTAGAATCTCATGTCCTACCAAATCACTTTTAAGACTTCTGAGATGATTTGAAAGTAATTTTCTCAGAGTCAATAAGAGAACTCTGAATGGTAAGAAGAACATTTGACAAAAAATGCTTTACCACCCTTTCAGAATAGTTAAAAGGTAAATTAAATCTTTATAGCTTGTACAACATTGAACAGCAAGATCATAGACATTATTATGCTTTTCTTTTGTACCATCACTATAATAGTTTTATTGCTCAGGTTTTGATAACAATGTATATTGGATTCTCTCATTTATTACATTCAGTATTCTTTTATTTTTATTTATTTTTTATTTTTTATTTTATTTTTTTCAGTATTCTTTTATAATGTGATTTTGAAGAGTACTTGATGCTATAATTTAATTAAGGTGTTGGTACTTTAAAAAATTCATAATCTAAGGTACTATGGCCCTTTTCTTGAATTGAATTATTCATCTGTTTCACTCAGGACTATTTGCTTGATTTCAATGTTGATTTATTTGACTGTAGTATGTAATGTGCAAATAATTTCCTCATTTCAAGCAAAAACTTAATGTTGATTAAAAATTATTTATTTTTGTTGTTACTTGATTATAGCTTGTGCCTACTTTCCTTCTTTTTCTCTGTAAGTCATGGCCATGTGAGGGTCTTACCACTTTTTCTTAGTCTTTGAGTGTATAATCAATTTGAATGAATAATGACAAATATCAAAATCTTTTTTTTTTTTTGAGACAGGGTCTCACTTTGGAGTTCAGGCTGGCCCTGAACTCAGTCTCAAACTCACATCACAGCAATCCTCCTGCCTCTGCCTCCCGAGTGCTGGGATTACAGGCATGAGCCACCACGTCTGGCACTGTGGTATGTGGTTCTGATACTGGGCATGAGTCTCCATGCCCAGTACTGTATGTGGTTACTGGGGATCGAACCCGGACCCTTGCACTTGCAAGACAAGTGCCAGAACCACTGACCTAAATCCCCTGCCCCAAAATCATCTTATTCTTTTTGGAACACAATAAGTTATAAATTAAAATTTTAGATTTTATCGGTAGTATGTTTCCCCCATAATCCATCAGTGTTGTGTTCATACTTTTTACTTGATTGTTAAACCAAATAGTTTATGCTTTTATTGTGTATAAATACTTAAGACTTAGGAGAGATGAGAGTATCCCATGAATTATAGTTTCTAATATTCCTAAGATAGCAGTAGCTTATTACTTACATTATGTCATATGTTTTTAGTGATTTATACTTTATCAAAACATAGAGCAATGTGAAATCAACAGTAATAGTAAATGACTAGATAAATTATAAAGATAATTCCATTTCCAGATTCATGGTCAAACACACATTGTGAAGCTTAATTTCAAATTTTTAGGAGAAAGATTTCAATAAATAACTAGTTTAGATTCAATAAATAACTAGTTATTTATTTAGCAATATATTGTTTGATAAAATCCATTCTGTGTTTTTATCAACACAGTAAGTTGCAGAATTATCAAAGATTTCCCATTAATAAAATAGATGTGTAACTTGCTGTCATTTAAGAGCAAGAGAAGGATTGCACACATGCCCATGTTTGTGGACACTTGCTGGTCCTCTGAACTGTAAATTAGGTTAAGAGGGGAATGGGAAAAAATGAGACATAAGTCGTATCATGTACTGGTACAAACTCTCAATGTTGATTGTGATTTCAACGTGTATATAAAATGTACCAATAACATCAACTTTAATAAATAGAAAGTGATAATAGAGATTGACTTTTGAATGTACATTAGAGTTTCTAAATCAGTACTTGAGGGTTGAAGAATGAAACTTACTTTTCACTGTGTACTTTTTAAGTTTGATTTTTTTTTGACCTGCATACATGTATAATTTTTTTTTTAAAGAAACCACTATGCATATCCATTTTTGGTTCAAAAAATATGAGTCCAGGTGTTTCCATCTATTGCATTTTTTCCGAAGGGCCTGATTTCTCCCAAAGATGGAGTGTTTTGCTATTTTTGCCTGCTGTTTACATTGAGGTTAACTCTGTTGCTCCGAGTGTACTGGTAATGACACCAGTGACATGGATTTTGTTTCCATGTGGTTCACTTAGCTTTGGTTTTCCACTGCCACAGACAGCTCTCATAATTATGACTAAAATGTGCTTCTGGCCCCAAGGAGACCTGATGAAGCAAAGTGCAGATCCTTCCCCGGGTGGGAAATGGACGATCCAGTGCTCACCCTACTGCTGTGTGAGGGTTGGGCAGAACAGTCATCGTGGTACCCTGAGTTCACATCCTTATAATACAAACTCTTGTTGTTTAGGCTCTGATTTGCTATGTTCATTTTCATACTTTCAAAGTCAGTTGCAGTTATTTTATAGGCAAATCTTAAAGTATTAGGCAAGGTTGCTTTTTGAATAAAAAAATGAGTCATGCCTAACCCTTCCCAATTACATAATATTTACTTATACAAATGCTTTACTGAGTTTAAAATATCCCAGTTTTATATGTGAAATTACATATTATAAATATTTGATTATGTCAGTTATTTCAAAAAAGGAGTCTACTAGAAGAATTTAAAACTTTAGTCTTTGTAGTGTCAGACTCTGATCATCTCAAGTCATTCAGAAATCAAATTTCATATTTCATTGGTTAATATAAATGCACAATAGATATTTTATAGTCCATGTTCCTTAAATACTTATAGGTTTCTATTCACTCCGGTGGGTAGGTACAGAGACCCCTGGTTCCTCAAAAGCTCTCTGATGACAAGAGAAAGATCAGATAAGAAAAAGATCAATGTTTTTTATTTTTTTTTAATAGCTTGAAAGTTCGGTGTTAAAGCAAAGCACAGGATACTGACTGTTAAAACAGTTACAAGTGCATCTAATTCCAAGTGAGAAAACTACACTGAATCCTGAAAGACAAGGTAGAAGTTAGCACCGGGTGCACGTCCATCCATGCACTGTAACGAGATCCTTCGAGCGGGTGGTTTTTCAGCAGCATCAGTGCTTCACTTACGGTTTCAGAGCCTGGGAAGTCTAAGATCTGAGGTATTTCAGTTTCCATGTCTGGTGAATGCCATGTTGTCTGCCTTCAGAATGCATCTTCAGTTCTGTCTTACCCTTTGTCCCCTTAGACAGAAGAGCTGGAAGCACAAGCAAGGTCCCCCTTGCTAGTTCCCCAGCCTTTTCCCCACGTTGCTAATCCAGTTCACGAATGCTTCATTTTTGTCACATGTTCACTTCCTGAAACCACCGTCTCTGAATACCATCACACTGGGCTTTACATTTAACATGGAACTTTAGAGGGATATATACCTTTGGAGCACAAGACTCAGGTAAACGAGAAAGTCATGGCCCTCCCTCCAGAAGGAAGAAACAAGTCTTGAGTGCCAGTTTTCAGCAAACAGGATACATTTAAGAGGTATAAATTGTTTGGTATTTGCAGAATTTAAAATATTGAAAGGAATGGTGAAGGGTGAGGTTGGATAATTAAATATAGTTTAATTCATGGATGGCTTTTTGATACTATTGGGTGTGTACATTATCCTTTAACTGCAGTGGGGAACAGTTAAGTACTTTAAAGAAAGTTGGACTGGTGTTGGAGAAAAGTAAGAATGGAAATAAGATAGAGTTTATGTTGCGTAAAATTCAATTTTACATTTATAGGAAGAACAGAATTAGAGCCATATGTTCATCATGTATTTCATGAGTGTTTACCATGTCCCTGTCATGGGCTTAGTGCCTGAACTAGGGATCCAAACAAAATCATTGACATTATGGTGCATTTTAGTCGAGGGAAAAAGCATAGCATGGAAGGGACAGATGTGTGTAACGTTGTAGATTTTTTTTTTTAAATAAGGGAAATCCTTTCCAATGTAATGACCTGGAGCAGGAACCTAATGATGTCAAGGGCTGGGGGAAATGTGTTCTAGGCAGAACTGGTCTTGGTAAATATTGTGAGGTTGTGTTAGTGGCAGGTGTCTAGAAATGCAGGGAAGTCAGAGTGACTGGGCTAAGAGTCCAGGGAAGAGAGCTGTATTGGGCGGCTACGCTGGCCACATCCCTGAAAAGATGATGGACATGTGGCATTCTGGCCTGAAAGTGAGATTTACTTTAGGATCAGGGAGGAGAGCTGCTGTGTAATCTGAACAACAGGTAATGAGTGTTCCAACTGCACTAAACTATGCTTTGATATCTAATCCCTCTCTCTCATCCACACCAATTTAGAAGAGGCCCACTTGTGGAAATCCTTTCATCCCCAGAACTTTGCTGCACTGTCAGTGGAACCTCTATACTCTCATTCTCTATCCCCAGAAGCCTTTTGAAGCTAAGCCCACAATGATTCGATTCCAGAAGGGTTTGCTGGATGATAAACATTTCACTTCAGACACGTTTTGTGAAATAATTTGTAAGGCTTTGTGTTCAATATCATGTGAGTAGACAGTACAGCGTGGTGCGTGTGAATACTTAAACTCTTCCCTGGCAAAGATTAGTGGTGGTCTTATAAACTGTCAAAAGTGATCTTCTTCTTAACATTTAGTCTGTATTTTATTTTAAATTCTTACTAATTTTGTATTTTCATTTTTCTTATTTTAATATCATTCTTCCTTTGTTTTCTCTAATTTTATATTAATGTGGTTATCCTGGAACTGGTCATATTTATTATGTAGCTTCATTTACTCTTAACATATACTAGTTATCTTTACAATACATATTTATTTTGAAAGTGGTCTACATGTTTGTGTCTTTAGATAGAACTTTTGATATTGCTGATAGATATATCAAAGCAGGGTATGAGAACAGGGATAATGATGGATAGAAAAAGTTTATGCTGTGTGAGATCTTTTAGGTCCACAGACTTGCTTTCTAAGGCGAGACTTGAGCCCAGATTGGACATACTTCTTACATGTGATATAACCTGGTGGTGAGGAGACAAGTTCTTGTTCTTTTTTGTGTTTGCCTATGAAAGCACTGAGAAAAGAGGCTATTGTTTGCGTGTACAACTTTTGTGTTCTCTTACAAACCTGTAGATCTGCCTGAACTTTAGGCTTTTAACCTTAGAGACTGTAAATATAGTCCGTTTAGTTTTCCAAAGATAACATTTTGTACTTTGGGGGATCTAAACAATGAGCATTTATCCTTTCCTAACCTTGTCATCCTAAACTTGTAGCCTGATACATATTGTTCTCAGCTCATTCATGTACAGGCAGCCGTTTATGGAAGAAGGAAACTTACAGTAACCCTCAGAAGCATTTGGCAAAGTGAAATTGATCTTGCCATGTTCTGGTGAAGTCCACAGACCTTGGCTTTGGAAGGTCCCTGCGCGTTGTCACCACCATCTCACTTGTGACCTGCATTGTTTGCATATCCTCAATCTCTTTCTCAGTCATTACACTTCAGCTCCAGAAGTAAAACAGGAAAAATGTAGGGCTGTGGGTTTAGCTCAGTGGCACTAGGCCTGCCTCAAAAGCACAAGGTCCTAAGGTCAATGCCTGCTACCAAAAAAAAAAAAAAAAAGGCAAAATATCTGTGTAGTAATCAACCCTGATAGGAAGGGGAAAATTAATTAAAATCAATGGAAATTAAGTGAATAACCTTTAAAGATAGATAGTGCAATGGAGCCAGTGCTAATAGGACAATTCATTAATGGACCAGGCATTTGTAATCAGCATTAAAAATTACTTGACACTTTTTTTTGTTTATGAAAGTTACTAATTAGAGGCTGTAGTGACCTGTGAGATTATCCATGAAAACCATTTGTCATCTGCACAAAACACCAACGAAAATACTCAAAATTGTTCTTTTTATTTTAATAAGCCCATGCTGGAGACTATTTTTGGTTTGCTTTTTTCTTTTACTAGTTGGCTGTTAAAAAAAAAAATCCTTCTATTTAAAAGAGACAGACAATTTAAAATCTCATTTATACTAAGTAAACTGCTCAAAATGCAAATAAACTGTCTTTAGTTCTGTCTGAGGTCTGGTTTAGAGGACAGTTGTCCTTTGAGAACATTCTTCATCCTCTGCTGCCTCAACAGATATGAAAAGACACTGATGTGACAAATGAAAATATCCGTGTTATCTAACCCAGTTGTGGGAAGGGCTAAATCTATGCTGTTTTCTGTGTCCAGATGAGTGATTTGTTTATTGAAATTTAAAATAATCTAGATAATAGATATAAAATAATTATTGTCATTGTGAGCATTTGTGGAACAAAAAGGGAAGATTTTTAATTATCTAAAGTGCATTTACCTGCAGTGAAAAGAAATATGTATTAGAGGTGAATGAGAATGATTGGTCACGTGTCCTTATTATGCATAAACAAACCTAACAATGAGAATAATTAAACTGAGTGGAGCATATGCTTCTGAGCTTCTGAAAAGTATGTGGGGGATACTGACCATTGTAATTGTTGCTTCTATCAGTTGAGCCCCTCAGCTAAGACAATAGCATCCACATGTCAGGTAACATGCTTAGTTTCTGTCCTCCTAGGATCTTACCAGTAACCGGGGTGGTAACGAAATCTCAGTTTTACTGGTCTGATCACTGTGACGAAGAAAGATTAAGTTTCCATTTTTACAAATCCTGTTGATTAACCAATAGCAGAAGAACAATTAGAACACAAACCTCTTGACTTCCTTTCTGGAATATTCCTACTATATTGCATGGGCTTAGTATAAGTTTTTCCAGGATAGTGGGTCTTACAGATTGGCCTACATTGCCAAGGTTTTGGTCCGACTGTTCTAATTGTCACATCATCCCAATCACAAATCTGGCCAGATTCCCCTGACTTTGGTCAGTGAATATCTACCTTTGGCACAACAAGTTGCAGCCATTTTGAGGACATGAAAATGGAGA
This sequence comes from Petromus typicus, assembly GCA_004026965.1. Classification (NCBI taxonomy): domain Eukaryota; kingdom Metazoa; phylum Chordata; class Mammalia; order Rodentia; family Petromuridae; genus Petromus; species Petromus typicus. The sequence continues at coordinate 23,498 of PVIR01016101.1, forward strand.
AAATATAGAAGGATAAATAGAGAATGCAGTAAACTACAGTTGTGTCTTCTGAATAAGGATTTGGAAGTACTATTTTGCTGTATGTGATTTTTCATCTGCTATTATCTTGGGGACAGTCAGGCCCATGATGTCCACAGTAGCAAGCCATTGACCTCTCAGGTTTCTGGTATCAGGGTAAATGGAGGACAAAGGAGAAGTAAATGTCCCTTTTCTTCCTCCTTTCCTTAATTCTGTAATATGCTATAGAAATGTTACTTCTGTTTAAAAATTGTGGCTGGAGTATAGCTCAGGGGCGTTGCACCTTCATATCATATATATGACCACAATTTGCTCCTCATCCTTGAGTCCAGTGACAGGTCCGCATGTACAACAGGGAAATATATCAAATCGGGGGAGAACGCCCAGAGCGAGAACTTGGGAACCCTGGTTCCTCCTTTTCATTCTTTCCCGGTCATCGTAAAATCAGCTTTTCTCCACTGTGCTCTCCTACTATGGTGTGCTTTCGTGCAACAAGCATGAAGCAGAAGAACCGACAGACCACAGATCTAAACTTCTGAGACCATGAGCCCGAATAAATTTTCCTCTTTTTATGATTTTTTCAAGTATTTTATTATGGCAACAGAAAGCCTACCATGATAGATTGTGAAACCTAACAGGATATTTTCTTAGAGACGAGATAAAAAATAGTTACAGGAGTCATGCAAAATACTGCAGTTCTCATAGGAAATGGTACTTTCAGAAGTCAAAAAGTGGCCAGTCCTTTCTAAACATCAGCCTAAGTGGTCTAAACTTTCTCTCACAATGGGAATCACTAACCACATCTCACTCCTCTGCTCTGCTCCCATATCCATCAATATCAAGGCTGAACTGGAGAGAACTCCTTTTCTGTGGAGCTGAGTCATGTCACTAAAATACTGGACTACCTACACTCTTGAAATCCAATGTTTAGAACAAAGAGTGACATGAGATTCCATTTTAGATCCCTAACGGGGTGGTTCAGGTGAAAGACCGCATTGCCACAGACTGGAAATAGAGAGACAAGGTGCTGTTGTCCTGGTGAAGGAGAGAATGTATAGAGATCTTTGAGAAGTAGAACAAGAATGTACATTTTGGAAATAGAATACATTTATAAAAATAAAAATCTTGAAGATATAACTGCTCTTTGGAAATAGAAGAAATTTATAGGGCTTGAAGATTATCACTGCCTTTTGGAAAGTTGAAATAGACAAAATTTTGTTTTTACTTATCCAGTTGGCATTTCACAACTTCTGTTTTACTGATAATCAGGTATTCAAATAGCAAGAAGGACTTCATTTCTAGCTAGTAAGATGGGAGGGAGGTACAATAGCATTAAGAATATTAGCTTCAACATGGGATATAATATCTGAAAAAATAGTAGCTGGTTCTTCTTTTAAGATATGTAGGACCAGGGATTTAGCTCAGTGGAGAAAGCTGAAGGTCATGAGTTGGATCCACAGTGCCGCACACACACAAAAGACAGGTACTTACACTATGTTATATCATTTCCTTCCCCAAAGAACATGAACACATAATTTATATGTAAAGTTGATAATTATTATATGAGCTATTCATATTAGTGTGGTGAATAATAATGATGATAGTTACAGAATTATTTGAGAAAGTCATGTACATTGTTTCATATAATTATAGAAATTCCTTAATTTTATTTTTGGCTCCATCTTAGACTGGTGGAAGCAGTAGATGGAGGGTTTTATTTGCAAGAGATGAAAACAGCAGAGCTCTTGGCCTGCACTCCTTTCATGAAAGGGGTGGTTCTAATGCTTTTTAAAGCTATAACTCATATAAAACAAAACACACCTGTTGAAAATGTACATTTTCACGTATTCATAAGACTATGTCACTTTCACTGCTTCTAATTCTAAAACATCATTATCAGGTTCTCTTATTATATTGCGTATATTATCCTGTTGATTTTTAGATAGTCAATTAAATGACCTGTTTATCCTTTTGTCACTTTGAATCTTAAATGTTTCATCCTAAAGTCCTTTTGATATCGTATAACTCCTTTAGCGCTCTTTAGTTACTGTTTTTTTCCTTTTAACCTATCTGTTTCTTTGAATGTGAATCTTGTTGGCAACATCATAGGATTTTTAAAAATCCACTGACTAATTAATATTCATCAGCTTCCCATCATGAAAATGGAAAATCTAGGGAAATTTAACTTGTAAGTCAAAGGCTAGACATTATTAAGCATAGTGAGAAAGGTATGCCAAACAAACATGGGAAGAAAGGCTAAGATCCTTGCTCCCAACAGCTGGGTCAGTTGTGACTGCAAAGGAAGAGTTCTTGGAGGAAGTGAAAAGTGCTCTTGTGGTGAACACACAAATGCAGGGTGAAATCACCTTCTTACTGATACAGAGAAAGTTTCAGTGGTCGACACAGTTCAAACCAGTGAGAACGTTCCCTTAAATGAAAGCCTCCCCCTGAGAAAGGCTGCAACACTCTCAATACTGTATGAAGCCGAGGGCGGTGAAGAAGCTGTGGGAGGACAGTGTGAAGCCAGTTCAGGCTCAGTGTACTGCAAGGAGAAGCAGCAGGTACTAAGCTGGAGAACTTACAGGATCTACCTAAAGTCATTGAGCAAAGTGGCTACTAGACAGCAAGTTTTTGATGTAGATACAGAAAGTCCTTTGGGAGAAGATGCCATCTAGGAGTTGCATAGCTCCGGAGGAGGAGTCAGTGCTCAACCTCAGCGTGTCAAAGAACTGGTCCAGGGTTTCCTGAGGGACTAATTGAACTAGTGACTTTAGGTTGAAGCCGACACTCCATATTTACTGTTCCAAAAGCTGATTCTACCTCCCCTAGATGACTGAGTGGCTTGAGACCTCAGTGGAGAAAGTAGTTTTAAATGTGATAGAAGCAACAAGTGTACTAGAATTGGAGCCTGAAGAGGCGACTGGGTTTGTCATCTAATGATAAAATTTTATTGGATGAAGTGCCTTCTTACAGCTGAGCAAAACAAATGATATTTTAAAATGAAATTTGTTTCCAGTGTGGACATATAAGCCTTGCTGAAATGCCAGCAAACAATTTAGAATACTCTGTAAATTTAGCGGGTAAAGCAACAAGCATTTAATAAAGTCTTGAATTTCGAAAGAAGTTCTAGTGTGGGTAAAATGCTATCAAGAAGCAACATGTGGTACGGTAAGATCTTCCATAAAGGAAAAGTTGATCAGTGTGCCTTGTTTCATGATTGTCTTATTTAAGAAACTGCCACAAGAACCCAGACTTTAGTAACTACCACCTTGAACAGTTTGACAACATCAGCCACCATATTAGACTCACCCAGCCGAAGATTACAACTCATTAGGCTCTAATGACCGTTGGCTTTGTGGCAATTAAGTACTTTTGAATTCCACCATTTACCTAACAGTACACATGATGGCACCGCATACTTAGTAGACTACAATGTTGCTTTTTTATTTTTTGAGACAGCGTCTCACTTTTGTTGTTTAGGCTGGCCCTGAGCTCAGCCTTGAACTCACAGCAATCCACCTGCCTCTGCCTCCCAAGTGCTAGGGTTATAGGCGTGAGCCACCACACCCGGCAATGTGGTATGTAGTTCTGACTGCTGGTGAGCATGAGTCTCCATACCCAGCATTGTTGTATGTGGTTACTGGGGATCGAACCCAGGTCCTTACACTTGCAATGCAGGCTCCAGAAGCACTGAGCTAAATCCCTGGCCTAGTATTGCTTTTATATGCCCTTGGTAAGACCAGAAACATTCATGTGACTAGATTTATTGTAATACTAGCTGTATTGTGGTAGTCTAAATCCAAATCTGCAGTGTCTCTGGGGGACACCTATAATTACTTTAAGTAAACACTTCTATTTTGTTATTTGTTTCTTTATGTCTTATATCATTTCTGCTCCTTCACTATAGCGTTAGATATTAAGTAGATATTTAATAGAAGACACTTAATAGATACTTCTTAGTATGCCATTATTATTCCTTTTGATTTTTAAATTTTTTTTCTTGTACTTACTTATAAAAATCTATTTAGGATTAATATCAGTTTGACTTTAGTAGCACACAGATTCTTTGCTCTTCTGTGGTTCCATTCCTTTCCATTTTCTTTTTGCTGTTACTGTCATATAGTTGTGCATGGCTGAACAATGTTGATATATTCTGAGAACTACATCATTGGGCAGTTTTGGCATCATGGGAATATCGTGGAGCTACTTACTGAAGCTGAGAGGCTCCTCTCCTGCCTGAACTCATCCTTTAGAGTGTATGTTGTAATGTGAGCTCTCATCACCTTTAGGCCTTCGTGGATTCTAGTGAGAAATCAGCCGTTAATTTCACTGAGCATCTCTTCTCTGTAGTAAGCTACTTCTCCCTTAGACATTTTTCTTTCCTTTTGTTTGGTTTGGTTTGATTTGGTTTTGGGTACAGGGGATTGAACTCAGGACTTTGCATTTGTGAGGCAGGAGTGGCGCCATTAAGCTGAATTCCCATCCCTTTTCTTTGGTTTTTAGAATTTGATTATGATGTACCTAGGTGTGGGTCTTATAAATGTTTGTTAGTTGAAGTTTGTGGAGATTTTGGTTATTAAAATTCATGATTTAATTTATTTGCAGAATTTTTCAGCTATTATTTCTTCAATTATTTTTTTTTCTTTCACTTGCTCGTTCTTTTCCTTACTCTAGTGCCTTTATACCTGGCTTGTTATGATTCAAGGTGTCCTGGTGCTCTTGGAGCCTTTCTTTTTCTTTAATCTGTTTTCTTTCTCTTCCTCTGACTACAGAACCTCATTTGACCTTTCTTCAGGTTCATTGTTTTTTATTATGTCTGTTCACATATGTTGTTGAGTTCAGTTATTGTACATCTCAACCCAATATATGTATCTATTTAGTTCTTTCTAGCACTTTACTGAGTTTTGTTTGTTTGTTTGTTTGCAAGAGTTCAGACATATACTTTCAGTTCTTTATATGACGCTTCTTTTAGTTTTTTAAATATCATATTTAAAGTAAGTTATTTAGCTAGCTATAATAGTACCTGCTTGTAATCATAGATATTCAGAAGGTTGAAGACTTATAAAATAAATGAATCAGATAATGGCAAAAAAAAAAAAAAAAAAAAAAAAAAAAAAAAAAAAAAAAAAAAAAAAAAAAAAAAAAAAAAAAAAAAAAAAAAAAAAAAAAAGGTATGGAGAGGCCAGGGGAAGAAAAGGATTTGAAGTGTAATGTCCATGTATCAATTCTCAACAATAAATGTGATCATTATATACTGCAAGCATGTACTAATAAAAATAAAAAATTGAAAATTTTATTGAGTAGGTTGTGGTACAATATGTTTTTCTGAGTAGTCCATTTTATCTGTGCTGCTAAGTTTACACAATTTGAACATCTTTGATCCAAAACACAAACTCCTGTGATATGTAAAACTTTGCCTGTATCACCATGACCCTCAGAGTTTTCTCAATTTTAGAGAACCTTCTGTTTTCAGACTGGAATGTTCAGCCAGTATATACCATACAAATATTCTAAAGCAAATACAAAAACCCTTCATAAATGTAAAACACTTCTCCTCTCAAATATTTTTGATAAAGGATATTCAAACTGTATTTGTAGAGTTATTTGTAATCTTTGCTTAACATCCTTTTAATATCTGCAGGGTCTATAGATAATCCTTTTTCCACTCCTGATGTTGTCAAAAAACCTGCTCCCATCAGTGCTGCTAAAGTTTTATTTGGTTTTCAGAGCTTTGACTATGAAGTGTCTTGGTGTAATTTCCTTACCTTTATCCTCTTTTCTTTGTGTGTGTGCGTGTGTGTGTGTGTGTGTGTGTGTGTGTGTGTTTATTTGTTTCATTTTGGGGTTTTTTGTTTGTTTGAGACAAGATCTCACTGTGTAGTTCAGGCTGGCCTTGAACTCAGTTTAATAGCCCAGACTGGCCTCAAACTCCTGGTGATCTTCCTGCCTCAGCCTCCATAGTGCTGTAATCATAGAGATGTTCCGACATGCCTGGCTGCATGCCTTTATTCTATTTTGTGTTCACGTAGTTTCCTCAGTCCAAGCTCTTTGTCTCTTGCAAGTTTGGAGGTGTGTGTTCAGGTGTATGAACCTAATTTCCCTGAAGGTGAACACCCTGGTCCTGTGAGGACTTTCTCAATCACATTTTAGAAGCTGTTTTTGTGCCCTTATTGTCTGCTACTCACCAGGGTTTTCCTTGACTTGCTTTTATATGGGGCAGCTTTCTCATTGTTTCCTGTTGTGTGAAGGGGAGTTATAAAATATTTAAGCTACGTAAGTCTGTAAAAATCAACCCAAGAAAATAAACTCAGGTATAATACTAAACTAATTTATTTGCATCTACATCCCTGCAAATAATATCATATAAGTTTTTTTTCTTTTTTCTTTTGAGACATGGTCTCACTTTTGTAGTTCTGGCTGGCCTAGAGCTCAGCCTTGAACTCACAGCAATTCTTCTGCCTCTGCCTTACAAGTGCTGGGGGTACAGGCATGAGCCACCACTCCCGGCACTGTGGTATGTGGTTCTGACCACTGGTGGGTGTGAGTCTCCACATCCCACATTGTTGTACATGTGGTCAACAGTGATTGAACCCAGTCCTTGTACTTGCAAGGCAGGTGCCAGAACCACTGAGCTAAATCCCCAGCCCTCATATAGTATCTTAGACATGGTAGTTAATCAGTTTCTTTTTTTAGGTTTTTTGAGACAGGGTCTCGCTTTGTAGTTGAGGCTGGCCCTTAGCTCAGCCTCCAACTCAGATCACAGCAATCCTCCTGCCTCTGCCTCCCGAGTGCTGGGATTACAGGCGTGAGCCACCATGCCCGGCACTGTGGTATGTGGTACTGGTTGCTGCTGGGCATGAGTCTCCACGCCCAGTATAGTATGTGGTTACTGGGGATCGAACCTGGGTCCTTGCGCTTGCAAGACAGGCTCTGGAACCACTGAGCTAAATCCCCAGCCCAGTTAATCAGTTTCTTATAAATGTGTACAAAAATACAAATGTGTGTGAGATTCTATGGTATGCACTGAGGATATAGTGTTAAATAGAGGCATAATTTTTACATGGAATGGCGTCTGCCACGCTGTGCTGTAAATGTTAACATCAGCACATACCTTTCACAGAGATGACTGCATTTTATAGGATTATCTGTGTAATTATATTCCAGCCTAGGCAGTGGTAGGAATGGCTTTAAGGAACTTACCTAGAACTCTTAAGATGCCTAAGATAAGTGTGTGTAACTCTTTCAGTGTGAGAACTTATGATCTTAGAGGAACACATTGCAGACGTTACAGTGAAATTTTACCAGCAGGGGCTTCTTTGTCACTCTTCCTTCTCTTCGCTGTTCCTTTGCACAAGGCTTTCAGTGAGTTATGTGCATCCTGTACAGCAGGCCACAAGCCACGTGAATGGCCCTTGATTATCTCCACCCATCATTGTGAGCAGAGAGCACACGTCCTTAAATTTACTCTCAGTGCCATGCATCATTTAATGAAACTCTTAAGGTGCATTAGTTCCCTATCGCTGCTATAAGAAAATTATCACCAACTTCATGATTTAAAACAGCACAGGTTATCATCTTAAACCTATGGAAGTCGAAAGTCCACAGGGGTCTCTATGAGTCTCTCTGTTGCTCAGACAGAATTTATGGATCACGGTCAAGGAGAAAGATTTTGATTCTGTCTCATTGATTCAGCAGTTTCAGTCCTTGATTGCCTGGCTTCAGGGTTTCCTCAGGGCCCAGTCATCTCTCCAGGGTCCCCTCGGAACATTGTGTTCTATGGCTGAAGCTCTCACTGTATAAGTCTTTGGAGGTTACTTCATTTCTAAACTATAAATGGACCTCCCTTGCCTCAACGCAGTATGGCAGAAGGGTCTACTCCTTCTGGGAGAGTCTTGGAGAGAATTCCAGGTGTTGCTGTTTCTAGCTTTCACAGGCTGCATCTTTCCTTTCTCATCTCTTTCTTCTTCCACTTTCAAAGCCATCAGTGTCCACGGGGAGGAATCTTTTTCAAAACACTTTCTAATTGCTTTGATCCCATATTATGTGTAGCTAATATGTGTCCTTAGTTCTCACATTTTTACTCCTTTTTGTTTCTTAGAGTTGTATTGTGAAGGATATCAAGAGTCAATGTGTTTCAAAGCTTTATAGTTAAGGCGACTGAGCCACTTAGATTAAATGACTTGCCCACACAGAAATGGGTGACAGTAACGTTTCTAAAATATTTCTAAAATGCTTTGTGTAAAGATTTTATATCAGTTCATCTCAATTGTCATCTGGATGGGGATGTTATATTCGTCTTGGATTAATCTACTGACATGTGTATCTCCATGTGCTGATAGGAGGTGGGGCCTGGTTGGAAGTGAAGCCCTGGGCTGTGCCTCAGCCATGTGTAGCCCTTGCTGGTGTTCTTCTCTGCACTGCTTTGTAGCCCCATGAGATGAGCAGGTTCCTTCCACTGTTTCCATCATTATGTCTTTGCTTTGGAGCCAGTGGACCATGGGTTTAATCTCTGAGACTGCATGCCAATTGAACATCCCCTCCTGCTGCAAGGAAGTGGACTAATGGGAATTTTTACAGTAAATCCTTAAAGAAAGGAAGACTAACAGAGAACCATATATTGTTACATATAAACACTTTCAATAAGAGGACTTATGATAACTAACCTTTAAAATGGCTTCACACTGGGCAAAGAGAGAAGGAAATAATTGAATGTAAAATTCTTGGTCTTGGATTTCTTTTAGAAGTTTGAGATTTTCTTGGTAAACGACATTTTAAAACTCAATATTTAACCTTTAGAATTTTTTCACATCTACTTTGCTGTCCATTGTTGTTTTTCATGTGTATAGCATACGTACATTAAAAACATCTCTAGTCATTCATTTACGAAGGAAATGCTGATATTTCTGAAAGTCTTGAGAAGCTGGCCTCTATTTCAGGCTGTGAGGAACCAAACACATTGACAATGGTCCATGTTGTGTGTGTGATCTGTCAAAGGAGATGCAGCTGGTGTTTGACCTTGAGCTATGACATGCAACTAAGCGCACGGTACTTGTGCATACATCACTGTTTCACTGAACAGATCTTTTTTTCTCTTAGTTCATAAGAACTGCAGAAGTCTGAAAATTTTCCATGAAATTTTAAATTTAGTTTTGATTTACAGTAGACCAGGAATCTCTGGAACGCCCATGAACCCTAGATCTGATTCAGTAGTTAGTACATCAGGAAACCAATAAAACTTTCTATACCTCTATAAAGAAGACATGATGAAAAACAACTTAAATACGCAAGCTGTCTAAAGACCCAGTTATTCATATCTCGTTTCACATTGTTAATTTGGAATCAGAACACACTTAAGGGTAAAGTACCTTCTAACCTATGGAATTTACATAAATGTCCAACTTTCTATTAGATTAACATAATTAAAAATAGTCTGCACAGGAAGGAACTTGATTTTGCCCTTAGATTTGAGCATGTGGAACTTATTCTTAAAATAGTATTTGCAAAAGATCATACGTTTTTCCTTCCCATTTCCCTGTGTGTCACATGTAGTATGTTTGGCCAAGTTAGATTGTGATTTCTTTTGTCAAAACTATATTCTTACCTGCTCTTCCCTTTGTGCTAACAGAACCACCTCCCTGTGCATAAGTAGTTGACAATCAGAGGTTTCATTTTATAACTGATTTCTCTCTACTAGACCTGAAAATAAGGCAGCATGGGGTATATTATTGTGCTGTTTTCTGAACTGTAGCAGTTTTGTGGTCAAGAGATATTTCTCTACAGTTGTCCAACTGCAAAGTTTCACCAGAAGTGAATTAATATCAAATAAAAACATGAGTACCTGTACTTGGATATTTTACCACATACCCAAGACAGAGAGTGAACTATACACCTTTCATTTATCAGACCAGTTGAGCCTCATCTGCGGATCAGTATGTTGTTTCAGTGTTTGACACAAACCACATGGGATAGCTAAACTTTTTGAATGCTGTTTTTCTTTTTAACCTGGCGTTTTCAGTGGTAAAGCCTGATGAGAAAACTCTTAACTCACTGTAGTATATCCAAATATGTGCCAGAGGGTGGCAGTAGAAATGGCAGAGTTCTAAATAACAGCTAATAGTAATAGATGAAGTCTTTTAGAGGCAGGTGTACAGGGAGGCTTCTTTTGCTCGTTTATTTATTTATTTATTTTTAAATTACAACTGATTCTTTGTCACACACTTTCCTAATTTTAGAAAGGATATTTAAAGGTGGCCTTTAAAAATAATAGTCAAAGCTAATAGGTATAATTCTTATTATGTACCAGATACTATTTTAAGGGTTTAGCATATATACTTGCCTCCTGGTGTATCCACTGAGGATTGATTCCCATGGCTACCAGAAATCCAAGAATACACATCAGTCATATAACATAATGAAACTTGTATAGAGTTAACGTTAAATATCCATAGATTACTTATTATAGTTTATTACTTCTATGTATGTTATACTACATTGTACAATACTATTGTGTTTTATATAGTATTGTTTAGTAATAAAACAAGTCTGTTTTCAGTATGAATCTGCTTTTTAAAAAGAATATTCTGGGAAAAAGGGGATAAGGGTAATAAAGGAAAAGAAAAAATTAGATAGTGAAAAAAGAAAACAAAACTTATGTGTATGAGGGTGGGGAATTGTAGGGAAGGCAGAGGAGTGGGAAAAAATGAGACTCAAGATGTGTCATGCACAAATCCTCAATGTTTAATGTGATCGTAATGTACATATATAAAGTGTACCAATAAAATCAATTTAAAAATATACACAAAAGAATATTCTCAGTCCATAAATGGTTGAATCCATGGATCTGGAACCCATGAGAGAGAAGTTTGACTCTATTAATGTAAAGCCAAACGTATGTAATTGTTCTTGAACTATTTGGGTTACTATAGTTATATATTATATTTTTAATTCACTTACCTTTACTAGTAGAATGAGATAGGAAAAGCAATTATTTGCTGGCCAATACTGTATTGAACTGAGAACCTTTCAACAATTATTCATTAAAATAAATTTTTTGTTATGGGTTTATGTGGGCTATTCTATATACTGTTGTTGAGCATGCCTTACGAAGGGAGTTGCTTTCTCAAGGGTCCAGATAATAGCTTTCCATCAGAACTATGTCATCTGAGTTTGTTTCAGAAGTGAGGGAATTTGATGTAACTGTACGCCCCTCAAATTCTCATTATCCATGCATTTCTGTGACATTTTCTTTCTGTTTTGGAAGACAGTTTGCAAACATGTGTGGTACAACTTAGAATACTATGTTGTCTCAATAAATCTTCAAAGGCAAAGGAAAGTAGTCATTATCTTGGGGAAAAAAATAATTCTGTAGCCTAGGCCAGATCGGAAGATGTGGGCTGAGATTCTGGTGCTTCACCAATAGTGTGTGAAGGTTTTAGGTTCGATCAGTGTGGTTTTCTTTTTAACAGCAGTATCATTTGATCTTTAGTACAGAGGGATATTGACACTGCAGGAGTCTGTGTCAGGTCAGGAAGGGAGTTTGGCAGGCTGGCCCTGCACTTTTTACTTCTGCTCCCACTGAAACAGTTCCTTTGCAGCCTCTAAAATAATATTTCCCAGCAAATACACCAGGCAGCATGTATTTCACTTATAATATGGAATTGCACTTCTATTAAAAGAATGAATACTTGAGATTGCATTATTTATATATCACCTTCTTCCAATAACTGGACAGCTGAAGAACAGCTAAGCTACCCCTCATTGAGGCTATGCGGTCAATGTTTTAAGCAATCAAGAGTGCTCTGGAAAGCTAAATCCGTCTTCTACAACCTCTTACAGATTATTTTGTGCTCCCTTGTTTTCATTATGCTTTGATGGCTATCCAAAAGGAGAAACACACAAATTTATTTTTTTAAATATTGAGCTCTTATGAGAATTTATATTATCTATTCTTCTTGGTAAATCTCAGAACACATAGAATAACATGAACTGGGAGTACTGAATTACTAAGTGAGAGGTAGAGCCAGAATCTAAGTGCTGTTCTATCAACTGCAGTCATGAATCCATTGTGTCCTGTTAACAAAGCTATTCGTTCTGTCCAGTTGTAAATGTGACTGTATCCGGAACCCCTGTTTCTGTGACTTTCTGTCCATTATCAGTTGGCCTGTGGGGGAGACGTTTTATTGGAAAGGTTAAAGATAAAATTTGTCCTTTCTGAAGTTGATCCTCAATATTCATATGGAGGGTCGAGTTACAAGACAGGCATGTTGTTCGTGTACACCTGGACAAATAAATGAAGAAACCTCTTATCTACTTTCTTGGCTACAAGAAACCAAAAACAACAAAAAAACATATTAAGCCTTCTTAAAAAGCCAGAACCCTGGTTGGACACACTGCAGAAGCAGTGGTACAAAACTGTCTTAGCAAAAAATATGGTCGTGCTATATTATCCTATGTGTGTGAGAAACAACCAGAGAGAAACAACACAACCAGATCCTCCTGTCATGCATAGTGCCCTGCATTTCTTTTACACTGGAGTTTTTTCCCCCTTGAATGACTATGTGTCATAATAAGTTAGTATCAGTACACTTAAAAATTGGAGCCAGTGCACGGAAAATACATAAGGCTAGTGCCCTTTTCACCAAACATCTTTCATTAACTAATGTTGATGGAAGCACATTTAGCCACAGCAATTTGCATGGCAGTTGAATTGCTGTGTGTATTAAACAGCAAACCAGAGAATAATGAAGGAAAACATGAACATACCAGTGGTAAGAAAGGGAGCATAGCTGTCCTTCAGCTTTTTCCATGCCTGTGATTTGTTCTAAGATTTGTAAGAACAACCAAGATTGCTCATTATAACGAGGCACACTAATTCCGCTTAGCTGTCATAGTGTGATTTCACGTCAGCCCTCCGGAGGGCTCAGCTATTGTCCCTTGACTTGCACCTGTTTACAGTCAAGTAGTGCTTCTTAGTGTGCCCCATTAGCCACGTTTCATCACAGGTTAATAGCCCCATTCAGCATTCCAGATGCATGTACCTGACAAACACCTAACAAGTGAGCAGCCATGTTGGTGGAGAAGGCAGTTCTGGGATCTGAGCCAAGTGCCAGAGCTACTAGTTAGGGAGACATGGAAACCTTGGTAGTGGACATCAGAGAACTCCTAAAGCAAGCCTGAGGAGAGCATGGTATGTGAGAGTGCAAGACAGACGTGGCTTCAGTGCTACCCACACAATCTCAGGCAAACCATTCACCTTCTTACAGTCTAGACTCTATTTATTGGACAATGAAATGTGTTAGTGAGGAACACAAAGATCTTCCTAACTCAAGTTCTCCAGGTTCCCGGACATGAGAAGGTTTAATACAACTGCAGTCCCAGATAATCTTTTAAAAAATTAAATTCAGTTTCATCAAAAGCAAAAGGTGAATTGGTTGGAGGTCCAGGAGTTTTATCGGCTTAAGAAGATGTGATCCTGGGCCGGGGAGTTAGCTCAGTGGTTCCGGCGCCTGTCTTGCAAGCACAAGGGCCCAGGTTCGATTCCCCGGTAACCACATAACAATACTGGGTGTGGAGACTCACACCCAGCAGCAACCAGTACCACATACCATAGTGCCGGGCGTGGTGGCTCACGCCTGTAATCCCAGCAC
>PVIR01016102.1:0-37141 GCA_004026965.1 Petromus typicus
AGGTGGTGCAATAAACTTCAAACGATGTGAGGGATGAAAATTAAACACCTTTGGTCTATGCTAAGATGAATTGGAAGGCTTAAAGTGCAGGCTAATATTTAGCTAACCTTTGAGTTAACAAAGTCAAATTGGCAATTATAAAGACCACGAAGACCAGAAGACGCCAGTTTGGGAGGCAACTTAACAGAGAGTTCTAAATAGGAAAAATGAGACCAATAGATGACTTAAAGCTCCAAATTGAAGAGTCTGTGCTTGATTCCATGGGTTCTTATTAAAAGAATTATTATGATAAAAGAGGTCAAGAGAAAACTGACCTGATGTAAGTCTCAAACAACAATTTGGTAGTGAAGTGTTGAACATCTTTCCAAGCAGGGGAGCAAGGCAGATTCATACTGGTTCATTCATTCCTTCATTCACTCCACAAATATTTACTGAACACTTCGACAGCATAAGGTGTATAATAGCTAGAAACACACATACACAAAAGCGCCTGTCTTCATGGAGCTTACAGTGTAGCCCATGAGGAAGGGGGAAGATACACCTTAACTATGACAATTACACAAATGACACAGAAGGTGATTTTGGCAAAACATAAGGCAGGGGTGGCAATGAGAACTGCTGGGGTGGGAACTGAAATTTTAGAATAGGTCAGTGGACTAGGCTTGAATGAGAATAGGATATTTAAAAAAGAAAAGAAAAAAAGAAAGGGAGTCCTTTGAAGGAGGAAAGATAATAAATGAGACTTCAAATGTCTTCATAATGTTTTAGAAATATTAATATGTTACAATAGCCATGCGAGCTCTCCCAGATATCTGAGTACTTAAGGGACCACACAGACTGTTGGAACTAAATAAAGTGCTACTAATATACATATAATCAGACATTAAATTAATAAAACTTATTCCTCAAATTTTTGTTTTCTTCTCAGTTCCTTGGATTTCCTATTATTAAGATAGTAGATCCACCTCACTGGCAATGACTCCGTTGTTATTTCTAAAATTGATCACTTATTCATGACATAATTACTGGATGAACAGAAATTCCATTCAAATATTCATTCCTTTAATATATAAATAGTACAGAATGGAGCCTAATTTAAACCTCTAACATCTCTACAGTTGCTTCCTGAGCTGAGATTTAATCAAGTTTCAGAGAGTAAAAAAACACTCATCTCCTTCATTTATTCATTCATGGCTGCCCAACATATCGACCCTGAACAAGTACTTGCCAGGTATGAGAAGTAAAATGTAGAAAAAACATCCCTGCCTATCCTTTTTGAGCCTTCACTTCACTTCTGATTCATTTTCTGACTTCCCTTCCCATTTGCAGCATACAAACATACAGAGGGATCAAGGATTATCTGATAAATGATCAGAAAAATGGAATATTCCAGGTTCTCCAAGGTTTACTGACAGCTTTCTAATAAGATAAGGCTTGAGTTGCTCTGAAGAACACGGATTTCAGGCAGGGAAGTTTTCAGAACGAGTGGGGAAAAGGCAAAGGCACGAAAGTGAGAGCGAGCCTAACGGAGCAATTGCTCAAAACAGCGAAAGGATAAAGGGGCGTTTGTGCGCGTCCTAGAGAAGGCAGAAGGAATACACATACGGTGGGAAAAAAGGTAGAAAAATAGGCGGGGGAAAGGTCGTGATGTAGCACCTCTTGCTCCACTACACCATTTTAATATTAAGCAAATGAATGACAAGGTCAGAGATTTTATGAAGACTCTTACAGAAACAGTATGAAGGACGCATGTAGAATGGGCGGTGTGCGCGTGCATGCGTGCGTGTGTGTGTGTGCGTGTGGGGGGGGGGCGTGGCCTTTGGGTGAGTGGCGGGTGTGGCGGGTGGTAGACTTCACAGTATTGTAATGAACACATAAAGGATAAAGATATAGGGTTAGACTCAAGAGATAATTAAGGCGTAAGAATAAATTCATCAGTGGCTTATTAAGTGAAGAGTAAAAATGAAAGGCACAGAACCATCTAAATATTTTTCACTAATATCATCCTTGTTTTAAAATTACTTAAAGCTACAAGACATCATCTTTTCAAGCTTATCTGGCTCTAATGACTCTAATCATTTAGGAAATCTGTACAGGAGTGGCTTATTTTGTGCTAATCTGGAATCACTGAGAAAACTTTTTCTAACTAATATATTACAATGTTTATATTGTCTCTTCTTTAAATAGCAAAGTCCATCTTTCTTTGTAACTGCACTACCAGGAGCCTTAATATATGTGTCTCTTTATGGCAAATTCTTTTCTATTTCATCCCACATTCAAGATGTTTTCCCACGTAAGTCACTCACATTAAAACAGATGAAGAAGCAGAAGGGAAAAAGAAACATTAAAGAGGGAAAAAAACGATCTTAATAGGAAACTGAACCTGACTTCTTAACACTATGCTCATAATATGGCAGGATGGATAGAAAACAAACACAAAAAAATCTACTGACTAAATCCCAACACCTGTATAGTGGATCTTATTCCCACTGTGTAAACCTGTGCGAACATGACTGTACTCTTGAAGTGGAATTCTGCGGAAAGTATTGCTGTAGCACACCCTGAAGATAGGAGAAATGGAACAGTGTGAACTCTTGCAGACAGTGTTCAACTCTGGGACAAAAAGAGGGGAAAATGAGGAAAAATACAGAAAATGGCTATTTTAATTTAAAACACTACTTTTAGACTATTTTGTTATGTTTAGGAATAAGAATTCCAGGATAGAAATTCAGTGTTATTTTTCAATATAATGCTTCAAAAACTATTTCTTATTTTTCTAACAGAAGTTACAGTAACTTTAGCTTGTTGATTTTCCAAAGAGAGAAACAAGAAATCAAAATAATGCTTTCAAGAATGTTTACAGTAAATGAAATTGCTATTCTTTATACATAAATACACAAGGTAAGAAACTTATGATATGGGCTGCAAATTACAGCATTATAAATATATAGTTAGTTTTATATTTTTAATTCTTGAAGGTATTAGCAGATGAAATATTAAAAGCTTATGTCTGTTTTTATAACAGAAATTTACAAAAATTTATAACAGAAATCTATAACAGAAATCTCTTTTTATAACAGAATAAGGATTCCTTATTCAAAGGACCGTCTGCTGCTGCTTGAATTCATAAATACAGTTTCATAGGAACACAGCCTCGACCACTCGTTTTTGTGCCACAAGGATTTGAGTTGGCATCCTCCCCATCGCTTTGCAAAGCCTAAAATGTTAACTTTCTGGCCCTTGAAGCAAATGTCTGCCAACAAGTTGTTGTGCCCAATTTAATATTTTGAAAGAATTATAAATTTGCATGCAGTATTACAAAATGATACAGAGGCTAGTGTACCCTCTAACGAACCTCTCCCAATTTTTAAAATCTTGAAAAATGTAAGGATAACACTGATATGAGACACTGATTTTATTCAGATTTCTTGTTTTACTTGTATTCCTGGCATGTAGTGTCAGGTATGTACAGGTATGTGTCCATGTGCATATGTGTACATGCATTCTATGCAAAATTACATCTTTATGCTGACCAGTTTTTAAACAAAAATGTTAACTGATTCTTCAATAAGAGCATTTTAAAGCCATTACTTAAAAGGTAAAAATAGGTCATAAAATGAATGATTACAACATTGAAATCAACTATATGTTTTAGCAAAAGTTGGGGATACAACGTAGGTAAAGATAGATTAAAGGCATATCTCTAATAATCACTTATGTAAATAATTATATGGCCTTATATCTGTGAAGAGAAAAAGATGTAATTCTGTTAGCAGCCTAAACCAACTGTACAACTGCAATGTACAGATTTTTCTTTCTAAAATGAATTTAAGAAGCTTATTTTCTTACAACCAAATCTTACAAAGAGGGATAGTTTGCAGGAAAAGGAAAGAGTAAAATGAAACAGGAACAAAATATAGCCAATCTTATATATATTAAAAGGCAATTTTCCCATTTTAAATTAAAAGTCCATATATATCTATGCCATTTGAAATTACATCAGAAAGGCAAAAGACAGTATTTTAATGTGTCTGTGTTATACTAATATACCGCATTTATAAATGGCTCAATAAAATGCTTTAACATTTTAAATAATTATTTATATAGTGGCTGAGGAGAATCCATTTACTCAAAGATGCTTCCTTCATTTCCAAAGCAAGGAACTACTGAAGGAGAAGTTTCATAAATACCATGTAGTAGAGATGGCAATAAATAAATGCATGAAGTAATGCATACCAAATGACCACAATCCATAAGTAAAACCTTCCTAGAAGTATCCTTTCTGGAATAAAGTGCAGAAGAAATTAATGAATAAATAAATAATAAATAATAAAGTAGTCAATTGCTCTGGCAAGTTGAAATTCTGCTAACTGCAGAAATCCACAATCAGGAAATGTATTTGATATGACTAGTTTTCTGTTTTTTTAATTTAAAAGCCACACAAATGAATAAAAATTTCTAGCTTTTTTCCCCTACATAACTAACCTAAATTTTCAAGTTGATTGTAATAAAAAATAACGGGACTTTAGATAAACTATGAGAAAAGATTTTGAGCCCTGAATGAAAAAGGCCACGTGTACAAGAACTAAGACTTCTAAATCAAAACACTTTCCTGCATTTGAAATGAAATGGAAATGCATTCAACTAAATGTCTTTAAGAATTCATTTTAGTGTTTCATATTTTACTGTAGTTTATTTATTTGTATTCCTGAATAATAAAAACTATGCTCGGAAATCAGTAGTAATGAATGATGACAAATGTGGAAAGAATTTCTGCAGAAGCACAATCATTTCAATGATGTGTGAGATATGAATCTCAATATTTTCCTTATTAATAAAGAAAACATAACATTTGAGAATAACTTCAACTACAAATAGCTTTTTAATATTAAAACATACAAAATTCAATTCTGATAGAAAGCTTAAGTATTCTCTCTTAATATGCTTCCCTAGTGCCGCACTCATCTACACATCCTTGAGAAAATACTCAGAGGTTTTAACGGATACATTGCTCTGAAATCATAAATAGTTTTGGCCTTCTCTTGATGTGGCAAGCTAGGCTGAAACAATAATCTAAAAGATTTTCAACATTTATTTCCTCTTTCCTGCTTCTTATGAACAACCATGATAATGCCACTGCAGAATTTCACCAATGGAATAGCGTTATATTCTCCTAAAAATATGATTGCGAGCTTACCAAAAAACTATCGACGGATTTGATTGTGTCAAGTAGCTCACTTACATGTTTATTCCAAGAAATAAACTTGAAAACATGTCAAAATACTTTATAGAAATTTTTAGAAAACAAATTAGCTTGATAAATTTATGTTGTTATATCATAAAAATGCTTAAGTTAATAAAACTGTGTATATATGTACATATATATGTGCAAAAAATTATTGGCTATACTACAAATATTGGCCATTATTCAAATATGTCCTCTGCAAATCTCAGTAACGCTAACTAGCAAGAATTGAACTGAACAGTGTCTCTGAAGTCTGACATTTGGATTTGAATCTCTATCTTTTTTTTTCCAATGTAAATAATCTGTACTTATTCTCTGGAAGCTTAAGGAGCACACATGACATTCACTGAAATAATATCTGGAACAATTTGTAACTGACAGTAGAAGATCAATAAATGCAAAAGTTTACTACTATTTGACCTAAGCAAAACCAGCAGAGCGGCACTTTAGAACAGAGACGTGGACTGCACGAAGCTCTTGTGATTTCCCCTGAGTTCTTCCAGCCCAAGTCTGTCTCACTAATCTACATAACACTCCAGGCCTCCAGCAAGATCCTCAAATTGCTCAAATGCCTCAGTCAGGCCATTTCCAACAATGAGTGTGAGTTGGTAAGTGAAGTCAAACTTTACCCATGTGACCAAGTTTAACATGACAGTGTGTGGCGAGTGACTCAGGTTACCAAAATATTTTATCGCTACCTTTGACCTTTAAATATGTGCTTCCAAACTGATGACAAATCCATACTTCAGAATCAGTCCAAAGTAGTTGTTTTAACAGAGTCATATCATTCCTAAAAAAGGTGTAGCAGAACAGTTTTTGGTTTCTATTTCATAGCAATTTATAATTAAGTTACACTGTCTGAAATTTTGTAGTCTTGAGTGTTAATTATGTATATTTGGAAAAAATACATTAAAGTTCTCATCCCAGTGATTTCTTATATAGCTACTTTTCAGTGGGAATTTATATTATCTGAACTGTTATGTTATCCAAATGTTAACGGGAAAATGTAGCCCAACTAACTAGAATTCTGTTATCTAAAATATTTTCTATCATTCATTTATTATTTTCTTTAAATTTTTCTTTGTACACATTTGCAGTGTATAATAGTTACTGCACTACAAGGCATAGTGATTACTCCGAGGAGCAGTACAAATACATAACACATCTTAATTCTTTTATTCCACTTCCTTTTAATCTCTCCCCCCCTTTTTTTTTTTTTTTTTGCCAGAATCAGATTTGGAAGCTGATTTGGAAGATACTTTCCTTTCCATTTAGTTCAGAATTCCATATGAGATCATTATACTAAATTTAGGTCTACTTCTAGATATTTTGTCTATGCTCATTTATAGTAACTTTCACTTTTTCCTATTATCTGTCTTTTATTCTGTACTTTATATATTAAATTTCTCATATAAGAGAAACTGTGCAATATTGAAGCTCATATGTGTGTTATACTTAACTTTAGGGTCTCATATATTGATGGAGAAGAAAACACAAAGAAAACAAAGTATAACTTAATTTTTTAAAACTGAAGAAGGCCTGTCTTTGTAATACTTTAGATATCTTCACAGGCTGTGTCTTTACACCTTTAGGACTGTAAACAAAATGAGAGATTTGTTTCTATTGAGTGTTTACTGTAGGCATCATTCTGTGCTTATATTTTTTGAAGCTGTACATATAATTTTATAGTCTTGCACTTAAGAATCATTCCCCCAATGAATTGTCATTTTTTTTGTTGTGTTCATGTTAATAGTTACAGCGTATTTATTCACCGGAAGTCACAAAGTCATGCTGACTGACTCCACAGTGACGCAGGCACTGTCTCCCTCAGCTTGCCCTTATTTCTGCTCAGATACTTTAGTTTTCTGCTGTTGACTTTTGTCAGATTTCTTGAAGTAGCTGCTCCCAGCTTCCTAATCTCCCAGTCCTCCAACTGAATCTCTCCTCAGAAAATTATCTTGGTGCCCAGCTTTTCTACTCAGGTGCAAGATACTTTCCTTTCTATTTGTTCAAAATTCCATAACATCTACTCATCAATTTATTGTATTTGTACTATTGAGCTATAAGTAAGACACCATAAAGTACACATACAGTACAGAGTAAGTGCTCATTTGGAGCAGTCTGGCCATCATGAACAGCTAACCTACCTCTAACATAGTGAATATTTCCCTGACCCAATGTCCTGTGCACCCATTTCCAATTTTCTTCTTCTCTCCCCTGCTTAAGGCAACCATTCTGATATCTTTCATCATGTGTACACACACGCAAATACATGCTTTATCATGTATTGAGAAGCATACTGTATGTGCTTTTTTATGTCTGGATTGTTTTTCTTAATGTGTTTGAGATGTGTTCACATCATTGTGTACAGCGATAGTGATAGTTCTATTTTACTGCTTAATAGACTCCACTGTATGAATGCACTGTATGTATTCTGTTGATGGACTTTAGAGTTTTTAATATTAGGCTATTAAGAATAAGATTGCTATATAAATAACTCAACATTTTTATACATCTCTGATAAATATCTAAGAATGCAATTACTGGGCTATCAGATAAACTAACTTTATAAACAACTTAAAGATATCAAGGGATGGAGGGAAGAGAAGGAGAAAAAGATTAAGATATACCAAGTCCTTGAGATGAATGCAATATTTATGTACTGTAAATAAGTACTAAGATAAATTAAAAATTAAGAAAAGTAAGTATGAAAAAAGATTTCTCCAATGTGTTTGGTCCACATTAAATGCATCAGTAATATATGAAAGCACCACCGTCTCTTTAGCCTTTCTGACATTTGGAGTTGCTTCCTTTTTTGATACTGACCATTGCAATTATTCATAGTTTTTTTTATCTTCTTAAACCACCTCCCAAATGTGTCAAAGAGAATGCAGCCTTGTCCTTCCTCAGTTTACCTTTGTTCTTGATCTAAGCTTCACCAATCTCTCTTCAGATACCTCTTTATTCATTACCGTACGCCCTTTCTTCTGAAGCTATGCATATCGTCTTTGGATCCTTGCCTTCCTGTTAACCATACTGAGCTTAAACTGTGGTGAGAGTTAAGGCGGGTGTCAAGATAATTAGCTTTGTGACCAGAACATAGGAGAAAGATAAGTTGTTCACAGAGATGTAATAGTGATAGAGCCGGTCAGAGCAATAAATTCTGAGTGGGGTTGAAAGCAGTCAGCAGAATTTGCTGAGGAATCGAACACTTGATCCCGCAAGTCTGTCTTGACCTTCTACTCTCCAAAGCTCTAACTCTCAACAAGACCATGTCTAGCACACACTTCCCTTTAAAACCAACTCTCCAAACTTTAGAAGAAAATTCATTCTTTCAGAACATATTTCTGAGCACTCGCTATGTAGGTGTGACGTACTATTCCTGTTATTTGCATCCCTTCTAATAACAGCACGGCACATCCCTGCAATTTGGAGTATTTTTGTGTGTGGGGAGGGTTGCTTGTTTTAGGGTTCACTGTTTTGAGCGAAGATGTGTGGCTAGGGAGCTCCAGGAAAAAAGACGGGCAGTACAATGGGCCAAGGCTCAGCCTCCTCCTGGCAGAGTCCAAGAATGAGAAAGAGTGAGGCAGAAAAGAGGAAGGGGAGACAGGAACCAGATGCAGGGGTCCTGAAAGGCTGTTATAAAGACTGTTTTTTCTCCGAGTGCAGCAGGGAGCTGGTGAAGGGTTTTGAGAACTATGTAATGGACTGCAGACGAACCATTCTGGGTGTAGGGCGCATATGCAATGGCGGGGGGTGGGTGCCAAGAGCAACAGCAGAAGGGTCAGATGGGAAACTTCCCTGTAGAAATCTAGGTGAGTCGACGGTGGCTGAAGCTTGTATGTTAGCCTCTGAGACCACAGGAAAATTCTGGATTCTGAACATACTTTCACAACAGATACAGTGAACTCAGACTATATGATTCTGCAACAAAAAAGTAAACAAATCTTAAAACTCAAACTCCATTTTGAACTCTACTACTTAAATTCACATTTTTCAGGGAATAAAATGAGTTTTGCCTCATATTTATTCTTTTTTACACAAAATATTATTTTTTAAATTTCCTATTGCATATGCCTTAACTGGAATGAAGAATGTTTTAATTCCTTTTTTTAAAGACAAGACAGGGTCTCCTTAAGTAGTTCAGGTTGGCTTCAACTCACAGAGATCCTCCTGACTCAGTCTCCCAAGTGCTAGGATTACAGATGTGCACTGCCTTGCCCACCTGCTTAATTTCTTTACTATATCTTGGGGGAGAGATCTCAATATAGTTGAAACATAGCTCAACATAGCTTTCTTTATGTATGCAAATATATAATCAATATACTTGAAAAACATGATACACTGTAGAACAGTGTCTAGGTAAGTAGTAGACTTCCTTTGTTGACATTTAAAAAATGTTGATATCCACTATTTAGGAAAACAACTTTAGATTCAAAATACAATAATTTTAAGCCAGGTGTGGTGGCTCATGCCTGTATCCCTAGGACGCAGGAGGCAGAAGCAGGAGCGCTGCCACAAGTTTGAGGTTAGCCTGGGCTACATAGTGAGTTCAGGACCAGCCTGAACTACAAAGTGAGGCCCTGTCTCAAAAAAACTCCACAAAATATAATAATTTTAGAGAGCTAGGGATAAACCACAAGATGATTATATGTTAGCAAATCCATAGCAACATTTAGATGGTGGACTATCTCCAAAGGCTGAGCACCCCATTTTGCCAAATACAAGGCCTCAGAGGACAGCAGCATGGCTTGCTGGTGGCACAGCACATTAGGGTTTTAGAGGAAGAAACAGTAAACATAAAACCACCCTGAGAAAGCTGCAGGTTCATAAACTGGCTTTTCATAGTAAAAGTCCGAGTCTGCCTATTTGCCCACTATGGCTGCCTCAAGAGCAGACAGTTGGTGTGTGGGAGAGGAACAATTCTGCACACCCCTGGCGATAACAGAGGTGTCAGCATTCTGTGATGCTGCGACATCTTGGATGGCAAGACAGTCATGCAGCTAAGGACAGCACAACTACAGAGAACTGCTATAGAGGCAAAAATCAGCCCATGGGAAGAAACAAATTTCCCATCCACCCATGAGCTGCTCTTGCTCAAACATTTCACTCCTTTGTTGCTGGGACCCTGCTCTGGTCAGCGCTCTCCACTTCACGGCTTCCTGAACTGCATCTCACCCCTTCTAGAAGCTGCATGTTGAATAAAGAGTGGCAAGTTCCCGGAGATGATGTTTTGGCCAGATAAGAGCTTAGCCTGTCCAGGGCCCTCTTCTTTATGCATTAAGATCTTGTCTTTTTCTCAGTTCTGCCACTGTGCCCTTGGTCAGGTGATTGGGAATTTTCTCAGCTTCTAATAACTACTAATTACTAGTGATAACTACTAACTACTAAATACTAATGATATTTCATTGTCCTTATACATTTGTGAGTAATCAGACTTTGGTTTTTCACTCGTTCCTATGGTGTTTCTTGTGAGAAGGGCCGAAGTTTACACATTGGTTTAGCTCTGGTCATTCCCAGGACTGAGTGTTAGGCTAGGTGAATACTTCATTCCACGGTTACGAAAATAGACATGAAATTAGCAACAAAGAAACTCCTCAAAATCAAGCCCTTGATTAGCATACAGAACTCATGACAACTGTGTCCCAGGCAGCTCTGCAAAATCCTATTACACATAAAATCTGTTCATTTTCTGAATATGTCTCCTACTGGTGCCAAATATCATGTGGCCACTGAAACACCTTTGATCCAGCAATAGAAGTGATAAGAGCAAATGTACCAAGGCTTAGGGAAAGATGCCCTGGGGTATTGTAGTGCTCATCCAAATAATGCGGAATTGGTAGCAGAGGTTATTCTCAGAGGGATGATGGGATCAGAGAAAAGACACCCTGTCTGACCTTTCATACAACATTTCAGAAGCAAAACAATCAGATGAGGAATGCTTTCAATAACAATGCTGGAGAAAGTAAATGAGCTCCCTTTGATCAGAGTGGTGGAACTCGGTAAGTAAATCCTCGGCAAGCTACTGAAATATGCAGTAATGAAGGGGCCCTTGAAGTTTACTTCCACAGCTGGCCTGAATCTGGAAAAGAAGAATTCCATCCTACATGCTAATGATTTTTTAACAGACATGGAAAGCCCACTTCTTTTCCTCCCCTCCTGTTTAAAAAAACATCTAGAGAATTGTCTTTAAAGCAGAATATTCTAGATGTCTAATACACTTATGTATGCAGGCCAAAAACATGTTTTTCCTAGTGCTTTACTTAACAAAGAGCAGACTAGATGTTTAAAGAGATACTATAAAAATACACATTTTGATTAAGAAAGGTTGCATACCATTAAATGACAATGAGTAGGAGGGACACTGATTTCAAAGGTGCAAAATAATGAAAGATTATTTCTTGACATTTTGGTCTTTATATTTTCTTTTAAAAATTTTATTGCCTAGGGCCGGGGATATAGCTCAGTGGTTCCAGCACCTGTCTTGCAAGTGCAAGGACCCAGCTTCGATCCCGGTAACCACATATCAATACTGGGTGTGGAGACTCACACCCAGCAGCAACCAGTACCACATACCACAGTGCCAGGCATGGTGGCTCACACCTGTAATCTCAACACTCGGGAGGCAGAGGCAGGAGGACTGCTGTGAAGTGAGTTTGAGGCTGAGCTCAGGGCCACCCTGAACCACAAAGCGAGACCTTGTCTCAAAAAACCTTAAAAAAAATTATTGCCTAATACTCAATACCATTTCAAAGCCATCACACACCCTTAGAAAAGGTTTAAAATTGTTGCTTCTAATCGATCACAATCACAAGAAATTCAATAAAGTTCTTGATTATTTGTGGTAATTGGTATAGACATGACTAAAATCCACATAGAATTTAGTTCATATCATCAATCTTCACAGACAATACACCTCTTTCAGAGAACTAACTGATTTATTTTCTCAGCTTTCTTGATTTTATTACCTTGGAGGTAAGGAAAAAAAGTCAATGAATAGTAGATGAAGTAAGCCAAAACATGTTGTAGTCAAAAAATACAGTTCCACAGAACTATCTTACAATTCATCTGATTTAATTAGATATGCATTTTATAAATTGTGTTATACGGCTTCCGTACTAGTGATTATATACTGAACATGTTAAGAAAGCCTTATTGCTTCATATTAGTTATGGCCTCATTACATGTGAATACTAATGAAAACACGGAACTTTCCACATGCTGAATAAAAGCTCAAACCCAATGAGAAGTGTTTCAAAGACATAACTAAGATTGCACCTATCCATTGAAGATACTTATACAATTATATTGTAATGTGACAGTCAGAATTAATAGACACAACTCAGTATACTCTTCCATAGCTCAACTGGTAGATCAGAAGATTGCAGAGCTGACAGGTAGACACAAAGCAGAGAGAATAAACTTGCATGCTTCAAAATTACTCTGGCATAGAATTACGTGCCATTTCTGTGATGCTAAAAGAAGAAAAGACAGATGCTATATCACCACAGGAGTTACTCAGCTCACCTAGCAGATGGAGGACATACTCCGATATCTTCTTTTACAGATTGTAAAACTGGAACCAAAGCAATGTTGCAAAGTTAAGAGTATGTAACCATGTATCAATTCATGCACTAAATATTTATTGTGTGTCAAACTCAGCCCTGGGGGAACACTTGAAGTAGGAACTAAGTACGCTCAGCCTGACGAAGTGCACTGAGGTGTGAATTCCTATGTTCATGAAAGGTCATCATTTTAATAAAAGACTGAATTAATTTTGTGTGGAAGTTTAGGGAGATGTTAGTAATGCAAAAAGAGAGGCTTTCCAATACTATACAGTGGCTAGCAGCAGGATGAGCTGCCTTGTAAAATAGCTAACCTACATCTGATGGTTCAAAATAAGAATTGAAAATCATATACCTCTGGTATTCTAGAAACTTTCCTGTGCCATGCAAGGGGCTGCCTTGGGCCTCTTTAAGTCAAAGGGTATTATGACTATACGATCTAAGCAATGTGTTCCCGAAATTGAGTGCTCTGAAGGGAGTAGTTGAAACACGAAGCCATGAAACCCTGAATGAAAGTATCTCCTGTGACCTGGATGGGTAGAACTCTTTCAAATGAAAAATCAATGAAACGATAACTTTAGAAATGCTTCTTTCTCAATAAGGGCTTGAAGAAACTTTTAGTATGACTAAGACATGTTTAGTGTGTTTTTTTTCCTAGCATACACCTTTCCACACTGAAGGCATTCACTATGTTTGTCTCCCACTTATTTGCTTCAAATCACAAAGTAATTATAATTTGTGTGAGTGACTTCATTTATCTATTAAAATATAGGCAATAGTAACTAGCTACAATATAGTATTGTTATAAAAATCAATTGACATAAAATTATGACAGGGAATAATTTTAATTAAAGGGCTATTTTAAAATAGTGTAAAATTATATAAAGTAGAAAATGAAAGTCCACTTTTCCCCTTTCTAATCCTGAACTCTGAAATAATCAGCTGTACTACAGTGATGGCTGAAACATTGATCAAGGCTCCCTACCATCTGTACCTTTCGTATATTCTGTGAGCAAATCTTGCTTGTAAAAAGTTGATTAAAGCAAAAGCCAAGTTCTCTAGAAGTACATAAATTCTTGATCTTTGAGTTTCAAATGCTAGGTCTGTGCTAGGTACTATGAACATCCTTGGAAAGTCAGAGTTCATTTTTCTGGTACCCATTCCCTTACTCCTCCTACTTATGTAGAAGCAAATTCATTACTCAAGGTGTGGATGTGCTGAGAAGCCCGCTCTTTGCTGCTCCCCATGCTGTCCCAACAGAGTTAGTAACAAAAGCAAGACAACCCGAGAGTTGTAAGATTTTACTCTCTTTCAACACTGTAAAGTAGCAAAAAAGTAAGGATAACAGTAGAGTGTTTAGATAGAACTGAGACAGCTTCAAAGAAACAACCAATTTCTCTCACTCCCACTTTCTTCGTGGCAACATGTGGGACAAAAACATGTTTGCTGTGAGGCAAAATACACATGGGGATGGCGAAGGGAGGAGTGGACTTCACACAGGGTAAGCCTTGCGATCAGAGGGGATTCATGAGGTCAGAGCACAGATCACGACAGCTCCCAACAGACCCTCACCAGTCTCAAATGGACAAAGTGTGAAAGGAGTCTGGATGTTTCTACTGTGTTTGTTAGGTTGGGCTGCTATAAGAAAATAGGAGGCCAAGTATTTAAATAATAGATATTGATTTCTTATAATTTTGGACGATCGAGTCCAAGATCACCTGGTTTAGTCCCTGCTCAGGTTCCTCTCTCTTTCAATTTTGTTTATAGTTTCCATAATCCATATGCCCAGAAGCAGTTTTATTTATAACCTCCTATTCTTTTGTTCTATAAAAAACACAGTCACAAATTCAATTATTACAAATAATTGTTTAGCTATTATCCACATATCACCATGTTATGAGCACTGTCCTAAGCCATTATATATTTGGAAGTATTTTCAAACTGTAAAGACCTCTGAAAGTCTGAGTTAATTTTTAAGTGTCATTTATGTAAAATTTATAATTTTGAGATTTTTGGTATTTAGAGTTGTGTAAGTCTTGTGAAATCTTGTTTTAGAACATTTACATCAAAAGCTCTTTTGAGTGTACCTTCTTAAGTTATACTTTTTCAATTATTAGTCAAAACTGTTAAACTCTTCTTGGCCCTTAAATTTGCCTACACCTTCCTGCTCATTTGTAAATTCAAAGGCTAATTAACCAGAGGCATTCTTCAATCTAACTCCTGCTTTTCTTGCACAGGACTAGTTATTGGCAGGAATGAATGGAGATAGATGGATATGTCATAGCCTATGTGTACATCAACACTTAGATATTAAAACAAAAAGGACTCTAAATGTCTTTTCCGATAGTGCTTATCTATTTTTCTCCAGGACGCTGTGTTACGCTGTTGCTGAGAATTCCTTTTCCCTTCCCCTTTCATTCAAGTGGAATTTCTTCACTTTCTGTGCCCAACCGCCTTGTTTTCTGCGTGGCACCATTGCAACTGCAGCTCTACATGTGGCGTTTGCCCGTGGGAATTGGAGAAGCAGCACGGAACAGAGGTGATACTTGTCAGTTTTATCCCTGCTGCTCCTGAGCAGGAAGCCCTTTGTTCAAGAACAGAGCAGGCGTGACCACCCACAGATGGCATTAACCAGAAGGGAAAATCAGTGGAAATGTGGCTAGCTACCCTCGCAGACACACACACACACACACACACACACACACACACACACACACACACACACACCGCCCAATGGAGCGACTGCATTAGCTTCCCCCTGTTGCTTCTGCTGGTCTTTTGGGGAAATCACAGCTTCCAGGAGAAGCGGACCAGGTAAAACTGAACTCTAAGGAATAACCAAAGTTTTGATATATTAAATGGCTCGACCCCCAGCAGAATGGAATCCATTCCCTATTTAATGGTAAAGAACAAATTTGAGAAAAGAATTGTGGAATATGTGTTATTTCAAATGCCTTTCACATTTTTAAGTTTTCCAGCTTTGCTTTGTGTTTAATGAAGTCTCTCTGTGTTAAACTAGTTTTGAAAGTTTAATGCAAATAATTTGCCTCTGGACACAGTACAGGTGCCAGGCCTGTTCTCTCTCTCTGTCTCAGTCTGTCTCTGCCTGTCTCTGTCTCTCTCTCTCACTCTGTCTCTCTCTGTCTTTGCTTTGTCTCCATCGCTATCTCTGCCTGTCTCTCTCTCTGTGTCTGTCTCTCATTCTCTCTCTCTCTCTCCCTCTCTCTCTGTCTCTCTCTCTCTCTCATTGTGCTATGTGGACAGTGACTCCTTTTAGAGTGACTCCAAATTCTCCAATTTTCAAACTAGAAATATGCTTTCAAGACACTCTAACTGAAATCAAACAAACCGTGAAGTGGGAAAAAAAAAAAAAAAAAAAGCTATGAAAAGAATGTTGCAAACCTTGGACATCAAAAAACATCAAGAGAAAAAAACATCTTAACATTTATTACAAGGTATGTTTTTCTTTTCAACTCAGCCTATCCTGCCTGCACTTCCTGGATGTGCTATTAAAAGTCCATCTCAGAAGGGCAGGTAATGTGTTTAGGAGAGCAAATCTCTGAATTTCATACAGCACCAAGGATCTGTTTGACCAGTAGTTACCATTTTATTGTAATTAAACGAAAGTAGCTAGCTCTGAGTAAGGACCAGAGAAAATGGAATTCATTTGCTTGGAAACAAGGAAAATTACTCTTTTTAGATATCTTAGGGAAATCCTTGGATTATACTACTTTTGCAAAATTTAATTTCCATAATTCTGTCCTATGTATTGCATTGTTCCCAGGGGTATGTGTGTGTGTGTGTGTGTGTGTGTGTGTATGTGTGTAGCATGCTTTTCAGGCATAAGTTAATGTAAGAATGGCAAAATATTTTTACTACATAGGATAGGACTGAAAATTAATTTTTTAAAAAGAAAGCTAAATAAATTTAAAAAGGAGAGAACAAAGAAGCAATGTGAAGAGTGATGGTAAAGAGTGACCTAACAAGTGGGAGACTCAGTCACAGCTGACACCTCATAGAATCATGGGAACAACTAAACTCCATTCCTTCCCAAGCCTCACTGACTATGTTTAAATAAGCACAAGGATGAAGCTGAGTGCGCAGTCAGGTGTTCCTTCTCCAACTGTAATGCTGGATGTGATATTCTCTTAGTGATACTAACTATATTAACCTCTTTAAAACTGTGATGTCTCAAATAAGGAAATATCAGGCTTCAAAGTTTCTTTGGGAGGAGCAAGCATAAAAGCATTCAATTTATATCCAAGGACAAAGCAGAACAAGTGAGAGCCAATGCTAGAGAAATATAGAATTATCGTTTATATTAGGAGAAATACTTTAACGCATGTCATTTTGTACTATAGTAAGATTAAAACTGTTATCTTTTTTCATTTTCATTGCACCAAGAAGATTAAAGCCAACTCTCTTTACTGAAGAATGGCCATAGAGGCTTTTGTGCATTTATTTACATCCCAATCTACTTCCTCTTACTCCGACTGATGTACAGTATCTTTTAAGAAACAACATCTTTCAGCTTTGCCATTTTTATCACCTTCATCTCGAGTTCCTGCTGGCAAATCAGCAGCGTGTCAGAAATGGGTGAGGAACATGAAGATATACAAGTGTGAATTTCATGAGGCCGGATGTTCCTACCACGCCATATATTTCCGGCCACTAAAACACTCTAAGTACTTAGCTGTGACACCCCATGTTGTGCATCTCATCCCCGTAGCAATTACAGCCGGAGTCTAGCTGCAAACCCTGATGGAGAAGCTGTGCGGGCTGCAGGAGCCACAAGCACAATTCATGAGGGGCGCTTCGCTTGTTTTCCTGAAGTGTTCTCACTCCAGGCTCTACTGACAGGGCAGGGGTGTTCCCCGTCTTTCCTTTTCTACACTCCACGGCTGCAAACTGGGGCAGAGTCACCTAGAAACTCATGATGACCTCAAATGCCGTTTAGACCACACACAATGGAGAGAAATCAGAGTGTAACCATGGGTGAAAGCACAACGAGGCGACAGGCAGAGCTCACTCAGACTAAAGGTTTCCCTTTTTCTGATTCTCAGAAGAATCAGAATAAGAGCAACCAAAACTGCAACTCAGGAATGGGCAGGTTAGAAATTTTGATTATTATTATTATTTTTTACTCAGAAAAAATTAGTGTAAATGTGTATGAATGGTGTAGCCACCAAAGGAGAGTGTTTCTGATGAGCACAGGGTCCTCATAGTGCAAGTGTAGTTGAGGGGCACTCTCCACCCGGCTGCGATTCTGATTCCTGGCACACGTGGTGACAGTGCAGTATCTAGAGGCGGTCAAGGGAGCAGAGGTGGGCAAAGTGACGGAGAGAAAACTGAGTTTGCACCTGTGCCCAGGGGTGCTGATTAGAGTCTGTGGGGTGCAGAAAGAGAGACTGTGTTTTGAACTTCAACTCCAGTAATTTAGGCCCTGCTGGCTTCTCTTTGAGAGTCACTGGATGGGGACAATCTGTAGGTTACACCGAGCAGGGCCCAAGTCATCAGCAAGCAAGATACGAACACACAGATTAATAGGATCAAGTTCAAGTTCTCTGGCTCATTCGTGAGATTAGATCAAACCTCAGATCTTCTTTTCAAATGAGTATTTGGAAATATTGAGACTTGAGCCCTAGGTTATTTAAATAGTGATGAAAAACAATTATAGAAATTCAGATATATCATAATTTACTTAGATATGATGACTTTAAAGAAGCTCTAACTGCTTCATTCTTTTCTACCTGATTTGAGTTGGCATGTAAACACTTGGATTCCAGTTAATAAACCACCTCTGCACTTTGCAGTTTTGTTCCAGATTTGCAGTTTGATCTAATATAATTAGCATTGGTTTATAACTAGATAAACACTAAATACAATGTTAAGTAGACAAGTAAAAGTTGTTTCATTTTGCATTTTTACATGAGCTTTTTATAATTGTTGAGATTGTAACAAAAAAGTAAGGAAACAAATTTTATATATATGGGGGGGTGGTAGGGTGGGTGGGGCTATGGGAAAAAATGAGAATTAAGTTGTGTCTTATACTGGTACAAATTCCCATTATGGAGTGCAATCATGATGTGTATATTTAATGTACCAATAAAGATAATTAAAAAAAAAAAGGTTCCCAAAAGAAAAGAGAAATACAGAATCTAGGACAGTATTGGAAAAAGGAGACAACATCTCATTAACCACAATTTGTGACTTGTTCTTACTATGCATTAGATGTATGGTATAATAAACTGGCTGCAGAAATAAAATGAATTGGATTCATTGATTAAGTGAATGCTATTTCTAGGTCAGTGTTGGCATATCTATAGTGCATGTGTTGTTCTTTTAAGATAAAAAAAATAATTTATGTTTTTTTTTTTTTTTTTTAGCTAAACTAAAACTTCTGTGTTTAGGTTTAATTACAGTTTTGGTAAGTTGTGATAAATAAGTGGGTTTTGTGCTGCAGTTTGGCTCGTATCTGGTCCAGGCTAACCCAGTACACAGCCTTCTTGCTTCCTTTGCTTACCTTCCGGCACCTCTGGTGAAGTAAAGAAGCACAATGTATATGCACATTTAATCTGGGATACTTACATATATTCGTATGTCTGTCTTCCATGTTTCTCTCTTCCTTTTCTTTATGGAATAACATGGCATTAGTCTGGCCAACACTCATTTATAAGTGTGAATGATGGTCACTTCAATGTTTGCCTTACAGTGAAATAAGTGAGTGCTGTTCTCATGATTCCTTAAATTAGTTCAATAAGATATTCACTGCAGGAGGTGAGGACAACATTTGTAGACTGACAGCCCTTTAGCTTTAATAAGTAAAACTTGTTTACTTATAAGAAAAATTTTCAGTGATTTTTAAGAAAGAAAATTTTTACTTTTTAAGTAGGATGGCTTGTGTTTAAGAAATCTAGTGACCAAACAATTTCACTAATGACTTTCTGGAATAGTCTGCAGAGCTGAGTTTGTAATATAATAAACTCTGCCTGAATGGTCTGTTTACTCCACTGCAAGCTACAAGGAAAACACTCTCTCCTTAAAGGACTCCTCTCTTTTTTGAAAGCAGAATGGCAAAAAGCCAAGGGAAGCTGGTGCTTAAGCAACCAAGACTGAGCAGTGCCTGTATGCGTTGCAATCTCAGCCAACCGAAGTAAATGTTATTGGAGCTTTTGTGCCGTAAAATTGCTGCTTTCATGCCCCCTGCATCCAACAATGGGAATCCTTGGTCTACAAGGAGAAAGAGAGGCTGTTGTGCCTTCCAGCCAGATTTCACATTCCTAGGAAAAAGGCTGCTCTTAATGGGCTCAGGACGACAAAGCTCCAGTCGGTGGTACACAGGGGAGACTGAACAGAAAAGGTATTTACTATGAGTATTTGCAGTAAACATCAGGTCCTGAGAAGTTATGCCTTCACAGTAACAACTGCCGACTGGAAAAATTAATTATGGATAATGAACTGAAGTTTTCAATTTAATTTTCATAGAACTGTAAAACTATAGTTTACAGATCATAAAATCAAGATCAATAATATTATAATCTGAAGGGTAATGATGTAAAATTCATATAATGCATTTCAGCTCACATCTTAATGCATTTATCTTTATATAAATAATTTTCCTTGACAGTTTGCTTACTAAGTTAATTTACATTAATGATACTTATTAGGATATTGATTTAATGCTCATTTATTGAGCACTTACTATGAACCAAGCACAAAATTTTACATCTAATATTGCCATTTTAAACATATTTTAAGCTCTAAATCTATATCTAAAAGTCAAGCTACACAAATCATTTTTTAATATACTGAAAGTACTTTTCTAAAGCATCCACTACTACTATTAGGCAACTGGGTTTTTTTGAATTATACTAACATAATGCCTATCATGTAAACATAATATATTAAGGCAGATGGACATAACAATACATTTAATGGGGGCAAAAGTTATGCATTATTTCTTGGGTTAAAAATACAAACCTTTATGATAAGTTGTCACTGACAGTGACAAACAGCTATTTATATCTGATATTGGAAGATAATTATACTGAACAATACAAAATGATTTGATGTCATACGTGCCTGGTAAATTACAGGTTAATTTATCATATATTTGCAGTCTACATTCATTAATGTGAACCAAATAGCCACGTTCACTGCTGTTTTTGGAAGATAGGATATTAGTGTATGGGATACTGGACATATTACAAACGGATCACAATAGTTCATCTCCTTACTCCTCCGTTTTTAAAACTTTCAAGCTATTTTACTAATTTGGATTTACAGAGTGTGGGAAAGAAGGAAAGTAAATATTTAAAAAGGAAAAAAAAAAAGAAGCTTAAAAGGAGAGAAGCAGAAATAGAAAATTAAAGCTGCAGAAAGACAAATTATAAATTCCCCCTCTTCCAAGTGCTCATGATATGATAAGGTGGGTTTTGCTTCAGAATTCTTTGGATTATTTTCTCTAAAGAGGTCTGCAAATGAAGTGTAACTTAATAGTAGTATGACTGTGGGCAAGTTATTTAACCTCTACATGCCACATATTTTTCATCATCTAACAGGGTTAATGATATCATATCCTTAAGGCTATGAATATCAGATATCACATATATACATATATATATATATATATATATATATCAATACACACACACACATATACACACACACACACACACACACACACACATACCAAGTATACACGGCCAAGTATACATACTGACCTGCTCACAGTAGGCACCAATAAACATTAGTTTCTTTTCCGGATGAATATACATTACCAGCCTGTGAGTTAAGGTGCCACGCTCATATGCACACATAAAATAGCAATTCTTGGAGTTTTCAAATGAATAGTTTTAAAAAGAATTACTTTGAAAATAGAAAGCAACATTACATTTAATCATCATTTGATTGTTTAAATGTCAGAACAAGAATTAACTTGGCTTTCCTTCTTTATCTGCTCTAACTACTAAGATCTCTGAATTTCACATTTTTGCTATACATGACTTTCTTCTTACCTCTTTTGTCACAGTAGTTCAAATAAAACACGAATGTATTACATGAACAGGAACATATGTATTTGCCTTGAATTATTAGGGACCAAGTTTTTTGATCCTCACCTCACTGATATTTGGAGACAGTGATACTATTTAGTTCTACTGTTGGTTTTTAAAACTGATGGGTGAACCAACCAAGCCCTTTGCATATTCTTCTGGATTCCTTGTTTCCTTACCATGTGTTAATGGGATTTGAGAAGTGTGGTGACTGTTTGACAG
Organism: Petromus typicus; assembly: GCA_004026965.1. Lineage (NCBI taxonomy): Eukaryota > Metazoa > Chordata > Mammalia > Rodentia > Petromuridae > Petromus > Petromus typicus. The sequence continues at coordinate 22,086 of PVIR01016102.1, forward strand.
CTCAGCTGATCTCCCCATAAAAGGAATCACTAGTCATTTCAAACCTCCCTGTTTCTCAGACAAAAAACTTTCATTAAGGAGAACCATGTAAGGGCGTTTTCCTCTGAAGCAGAGCATCCCAGTCAGGTAAGCTATTCCCTGGTATTATCTCTAGCACTAAGGAAAAAAGCTTATCTGTGTGGAAGAGTGCTTCCTTGCCTTGGGAGGCCTGGGTCTGAGCTCCAGCATGGCCAAATAGATATACAGGCAGAAAACTACAATTCCTGGAAAAATATGAATTAGAAGGATAATGTGGTTCTGCCAATTGTTCAATCACACTCTACAACTTGATTATAGCAAGTCCATTGTCACTTGGGGAGAAGACAGTCACTATCTCTCGGCAAAAGCCAAACTTCTCAAACTGAGCAAATGTTAGACAAACAGTACAGAACTATGATATTGCAACCGGGGAATACAAACTTGAAAAGGGATTAAATCAGAAAGAAAGAAATGATTTTAAAAATACCTTTGTTTCTGTAACTCTCCCGAAGCACAATGAAAAGAAAAATGGATAGCTTTTTAGCAAAGGTATGTTCATTTCCCAGCACAGTTTTGTGCTTGATACTTCATCTGTACACATATGTACTGAGATACATTAGTACCAAGATTGGGCATAGGTAACATGATATAAAAGCTTTTTCATGAAGAAAAAAATTAAGACACTTTCCTAACTGTATTATTGAATATTAGATTACAGTACCTATAGTGAGGGAGTAGACATAAAATGTTCATTTGGCAAAGAGGAAAGATTAAGTTAAGGGCTCTAGTGCTTTAAAAAAAAATTGGCACCTGAAGTGAAAGGGCTTTAAAATCAGAGGCTTTGAAATAAGTTAAATCACAAAGCAGATGGACTCCCACTCTCCACGTTCTTTGAAGGTTCATATCCTAACCCGAGTTCTCAAGCTGTTATGGTATGAAAAAGTGCTATCAAAGCTAAGAGTAAGAATGCTTTTTAAACCTAAAGGAAAGTATTAACTCTTAGGAGACACGTTCTTTCGTAATATGCAACTGAACAACCTATGCAGCTGAGCATAGAAATAAGAACATTCAAAAATAAACTTCAGCCTTTAAAAGATCAAAGTCTTGCTATTAAGTATATGAATTTAAAATTTCTAAAGGATCCATTAAGATTGTAAAACAAAACTGAGAATACATGTAATGTGGTTCCCCTTGTTGTAACCGTTTGATTTGACCAATTCTTTATCAAGCGTGTCCTGAAAATATGTATTAGTTCTCTTCACTGCTCAGTTCTATCTCTTTCTGCAGAGGTGCAGAGAATTTTGAACATTCTCTTTCAATTGACATCTAAATTCAGTCAAGACTTAACTTCAGGGAACAGTTTTGAGGCATTTTAAGATATGCACTAACATGTGAGAAATGCATTCGTTAGTAAGGATCATATTAAACTAACACGCAGTCTTTAATCTTCAAGTCTAACCCAAATACCTCATTCTTTAACTTACTCTACTTTTTTCTTTCCTGTCTTTGGCCAACTAGGACCAGATGGTCACCATCTATTACATCTTCAAAACGATTAGTACATCTCCCTTTGGCTTTCCCTCCTCTCTACTAAATAATTCAGTTCTTGAGTTTTTTTCACTTGAGCCTCATTTTCTAATCCTTTAATTAGCTCAGTGGCTCTCAGAACACTCTTCAAGTTTCAGAGTGGTGCAGCAAAACCGAATCCTGATAAAGGTCCAACCAACACAAAATAAAATGTTTAAATATCACTTAACTAGACTGAGAGATCCTTGAGAGTAGGGAACCAAGTGTCCTGTAAATCTTTGCAGATTCTGAAACCTAAGCAGATGTTCAATAAATGATGAATTAATGAGTCAGCACTCACCGCAACACCACATGTCACCCGCACTAGAAAGAAAATCCGGAGTTCCACTTCCGTTGATACTTTTAAATGATGGTGGGGAAAGGGAAAAAGCTAACACTGGAAAAATTGCTGCTGAGGTCCATGCTGAGGTATAGTCCTGTCAGTCCCAAGCGTCACATATCATTTAACTTTAAGTAGAGGAAAAGGTGCAAACTTAGAAAACTACTGCATAATTATCAAATTTTACTCATGGGCATAACAAACAGAGAAGGCATCTCAATCAGGAAAAAGAGTAAGGATGTTTTGGTTGAGTTTTATTAAAAAGTACTCATATTCTAATTTATAATTGTATTTATATTACAGCTACATATAACTATCATTATATTTCCATTCTATATACTTTATAAGAGCTTCACTGAACTTTAGTAGGGTTACTTTTAATCATCACAGTTTGAAAAGTTATTTCTTCATGCAAATTGACTTCATTGGGCATTTGTTTGTTTATACAGTTTATATAATTATGCTGCCCTTTCTGGTTTACATCTTTATAAAAATGATTATTAGCATGAACTTAACCTAAGGTATGAAACTAAAAAAATAAAAGCCAGGAAACATTTGCTGACAGCTTTGTATAAAAAGGACAATTTTGTCATCTTTGGCTCATTCGAGGAAAATGAAGAAATAATTCATATACACAATTCTTTATATAAGAATATTCAAAATTCATGCATTTATATATGCATTTAAAGTATATAAAGTTTTTTAAAAAGAAAAAAAAAACTACTGAAAGCATCTCCCAGTGAACTTATTTCCCGAAGTGCTGCTTGCTCCTCCAATACAAGGGTAGATGATCCTGTCCTAGTCCAAAGAGTATGCGTTCATTCAAGAAGCTCTGAATTGGCAGCTGTTCTTGGTTAAGCACTATATCAACTGTGAAGTTACAACTATAGATACCTTTTATTTTATCCTTAAATAGTTCACATTATGGGAGGACAGATTCATAATGATATCCTCCACATATCCCTTGTGTTAGAAATGTTAATGACTTGTCTCTAGTCATTAAAAACCCAGGAAATCTGAAATGTTTTAAGCATCAGAAGGTGCCAAGTCAGAATGAGATGTCACAAAATGAAATCAACAAATGAGTCCACCAGATATTGAAATTAAAAAATGTTACCACCTCAGAGGAAAAACACAGGTTTATTAAAACAGGAAAGGAAGGAAAATAGAGCAAGGAAATAGGAGTTAATCCAGGACCATAACCCTAGATTTAGTCTTACTTAGTAAGCAGAACAAAGCTACAGTCTGATACTACGTGAAAGTATAGGTACTTTTCATTTATTTTGCAAATCAAAGTATATTCAACTTCTTCAACTCTATATTTAAATTTACAAATCATTTGCATACATACATATGCTGATATAAGCTATTTTAGGAAGTTAGTTTTGTTGTTTTGAATTCTGTGAGTTCATCTTTCCTTTTTTATTTTAAAATTTCCAAATAATTTTATTGGTAATCTCAGTGAGTTTTTTAAAAGTTACTCTTTGTAAAATAACAGGTGCTGGATTTGAATAGACATTTTAAGACTGTTAATTATTTTTATGTACAAGTAAGATTTCATTACATAGTTGCAATGTCAAAGAATAATTTCCATTTTGATTTCCTATTACATATGAGAACTCCAAATCCCAAATGAAACTTCAGTTTCTTATTTTCTTTGCTTAGATAGATTTCTTGGTTAGGTTAAGAAGGAAAGGAAAAGCACAATTATAGGTAGACTGAAAGTTTCTCCCTTCTCTCGGTCTTTAACGCCTTAATGTGTTTAACTATACTTTACAGATGACAAGGATGCCGGGATTCTTTGTATTATTTGAAAGACTAATTCTTCCAAAGAAGAATGCGTGATATTTTAAAAGAAAATACTTGTGAAAGGATCTCAAAAGTGAAGACAATTAAGCAAAGAAAAGACTTCCAAAGAAGGCTGCTCGATAAAAAGCGCTGAGCCCTGGAAGCGTGACTCTAACAAAGGGTGGGCGATTCTGCGGTTCCCCTGCGCTGACGCTGAACGTTTGTCTTCCGTCTCCACAGACTCACCTACGGCCCATCGTCATCTGGGAACAGAAACTGAGCACTCACAGTTCTGAAATCCACAGAGGAGTCAGAAAATTCAAGCAACATATTTTTTTCTTATTCAGAGGGATTTAAAAAATTCTATTATAGACTTGGTCTTAGAAGGATAACCACTCCACCCATCTTTTATTGAAAAAGAACAAAAACAAAAATGTTTTAGTTGAAAAGTATATTCCCAAGTCATGAATTTATCTCTGAACTTAAATCTTTGAAGTGAGCTTTTTGGTTTATAATCGTTGCACTCATATTTTATTTGGCTATAACACACAGGCTCCTTCACATCATATGTGTATACATATAAATACACCCTCCTCCCCCATATACATAGCTCTGGGAATTAAAGTATACTCCAACGTCACTAGACCCCTTAGAACTATATACTCTTAAAACTTTATCTTATCTCCTGTACTTCTATTGCCTAACTAGTGACTGCTGGGTTACAAGGTAAGAGAAGGGGGGTAAATAATGTTGAATTATTTCTGATACGTGTGTTGTTAAAGCAAATAATAGGTCCTTTGGAAAAATATCAAGAAAGTAGTTAAAAAACTAGAGGCTAGTCGTTGTGGAAAGACCCTGGAGTGTGTGGAAGAGGAGATGGTGACACAGATGCCGTGAGAATACGGGTCTCGGGGAACAGTGGTGCCGCGTTTTCCAACCAGGGTGACAGTCCACAGTGACTGCTGCGCTGAGGGTACAGTGGGAAACACTGCCGCGAGCTATTATTGGGATCCATTTTACGTTACCAAAAGTAGAACTGTTAACACACCCACCACAAACCTACCACCTCTGGAGTAGAACAAGTGATTCGGGAGACTAACCAGTCAGTGTTAATCAGCAAATATGCCTACCACTGGGTCATGGAAGTACTGCTTCTTCCCGAAAGAGCTGTGGAGATCTGGCCAGTGCATTTGTTTTGTGTCAGTTCAAAGTTTTACCAATCTGTGTGACAGCTGTTAAGAGACAGCATTCTAAATATAACCATTATGGGTCTTAAAACTTGGGTCTACTGAAGGCATCTGATGTTTTCTAAAACAAAACGAACATCTGATACAGATAAGAGAATTCCAAAGAATGAGTGGTGGTTAGTGTCCTTTTCTATCTCCATCAGGTATTTCGAGTTTTGTGGTGGCTTTGTTTTGTTTTATTGAGGGCAATGGCAGATGCTGAGAAGACTAGTTACTGTAGGGCACTTATTTCTACTTGGTGCCTTAATTTTACCATCTGTAACTACAAAACATTGCCAGGAAATACTAAAAGGAAAACTCACGTAACATTTAAAATAGGTTAGTCAAACTATGGAAGCTGAAACCCATCACCTTCCTGTGGAATGGCACTCCAATGGAAATCCAACCAGTAGCATAGAGTGCACTCATTAGCATCTCTCACTGAAGCAGCCTTGATGAGACCAGCGCATAGCAGCCACCTCTGGTTGTCGTGAAGACTGGCTGAGGAACCGAGGAACACATGTCTTTAATGACAGATGCACCAATAAAGAAGCCAGGGCAGGAACCAGGAAGTGGGGTAGTATATTTCATAAGGGAAAGTGTAAAGATTCATTATTTTATTTTGAAGGAATATTACTATGCATGAACATTTAATGCTATATTTGCTATAGCATTAAATAACTTACCAAATAGCTAAAAAAGAAAAAAAAAGTATTATATAGTTTAGAAATAAATTTGTAGAACAATGTGCTATAATTTACTGTGAACAAACTCAAGCAAATCCAAAATTAAGAGCTTACAGTGTTCTGGACTGAGAAAGAAGGAATATTGGCAAAGCAAACACACATGTTTGTGCCATTTCTCTGCTAAACCGTAATTCTCTGCTGTGCTAAACAAATAGGCAGATGTAAGGAGCTACATACAGGTCAAGACCTTGCTTGCTCATGAGAAATTAATCGCATTGGGTACATGAAGAAATGCAAAAGAAAGTATTGATTTTGTAAATATATGCATATTCATGATTTAGAAAACATACAAGATTAATTCAGCGGGGATCATACAGATCAGATTTACAAATAAAGAAACACACTACAAACCTATTAAAGAATTTTACTTGCATTCATATTGGGAGTGGGGAGGAAGGGAGAAAGGGAAGTCATCCATGCTAACTAGAAGAGGAATATTTAGAGACTATTTTTTTTTTTTTCTTTTTAGAGACTGCTTTTTTTTTTTTTTTTAAGAGACTACTTTAAAAGAAAGAGGGGAGGGCTACGGATTTAGCTTAGTGGCACTGAATCTCCCTTGCAAGAGAATTTGATCCTGAGTACAGGAAAAACAATAAAACAAAACAAACCAAAACCAAGCCAAACAAAAACCAGGCAACTCTTAGATATTCTTTTGATTTTCCACAAATACCTGATCATTTCTCAGGATGATTTGTGGACAATTGAATGTCTAGGAGGTCTATTTCTTTGGACTTTTTTGACTATTTGTTGCTTGGTAGTATGGGTTTTCAGAGAATAAAAACATATGCTAGTTAGTGAAGTATAACAGAGGAAGGTAAATGTTGTGTCTATTCAAGGATTCAGCAAGTATCATGGAACCTCTGTATGCCTGGTATGGTACCAGGTGCTAGGGAGATAGTAACACACAAATCAGATGTGGTCCCTGGTATCAAGGAACTTTCAATTTTCTCAAGAGAAAGACCGGTAATAGAAAAAGAAACAAATAACAAATTAATATAATTGCAATGAAAAGGAGCAAGTAGGTTGAAGAAATGGGGCAAAAATGGTAGGCTTTATTTAGGATGTGACGGAAGACTTCTCTGTGGAGTTGGTATAGTTATTAATATTTATGCTTAAAATTAATGTGAAGCTGAGTTCTAAAGACAAAGAGAAATAGATTGGCATACTAAATAAGAAGGGCAGAGTCTTCCAGGAAGGCCACTGAGATGGGACACCTTGGGATATTTTAAAACCACGAAAAGACCAAAGGACTCCAGTAGAGGCAGAATAACACAAGACTGGAAAGGGAAGCAAAGGCCAGGTTATACATGATCTTGTGGTTCTGGGAAGTTTTCAGCCAGATGAAACTGAAAATTGGCTTTTGATTTTAAAAAATCCTCTGTAGAAATGAAGCTGAGAAGGAACGTAGTGATCCAAGTAAGAGACAACAGTGAGTTGCTTGGGCCTAAGAGGCTGATTTCAGACACTCTGTGAAGATGCTAGTGGTCATAGCTCACCTACCCAAACTGAGGCCTGTGTTGGTGTAACCCCTGCGTAGTGCTGGGTGGGAGTCCAGGGCCTTGTCTGCACAGGGCAAGCAGTCTCCTGACTGAGATGAACGTTTAGCCTCTGTTGATGAAGCCAAAAATATATTGCCAGGAATACCACAGGCTCATCCAATAAGTAAACAGATTCTTTGTTTCTCTCTTAACTCTGATTTTTCTCAAGTTCATATTTTAACCATGTTATAGCTGTGATTAAATAAATGAGTACCATCTTAGACTTCATTTTGACTAAAGACCATGATTTATACAGGAGGAAAAGCAACTTCCCTTACTTTTATTTCTTGAGAGATGTCTAGTACAGTCACAAAGAGGAATTTAATTAAAAGAGATCTGGCATATACAGTTTCTGTATATACTATGGAAATTCTTGTGTGTTGGGTGATAGCTCCTCACCTACCCCAACTCTTATTGGGTAAAGAAATGAAGGCCCAGAGCATTTAGAGATTTTTCAAATTCTCCTAGATAATGACTAAGTCCATATTCAGTGAAAGACACAGTCCTTCGTTAAAGGAATATATCTGATCCTGGTCCCTTATTTTCACAATCTCATTGTTTGTCAAACTAGTCTATAAGTCCATTCCTTGGCAGGATGCTTCTCCTTTCCACTGACCTCTGTGTTTTTCTTAAGGTGAGGAGGAGAGAAGATGTGAGACAAGAGTTTTCCATGCTAGCAGAGTGGAGGGAGAAAGAGAACCAGACAGACAAATAGGAGGAAAGAAGAGAGAAGACGAGGTGGCTGGTGTTCCCAAATGTCCACTGCTGTGTTGGAGGGACCTGAGAACATGTGGCACAGACAAGGCGAGCTGGGACTCGGAGGTGAGCAGAATGGAGAGGTGAGGAAAACAGCACAGAGGAGACCAGCACACAAGGGCGTCTCTCTCCTAGTTTTCATGATCAACTATAAGACAACACGTACCTGCCTTTCTGAATACAGTCTGTTATTAGATCTATAAATCTACTTATTAAAGTAGAAATTGAATTCTGATCTCATGAAGTCATCTCCGTAAAATCTCCAGGAACATTCAGAGTCAAAGTGACAACATAGTACCTTTCCCTGGTAGAGCTTTAGAAGATCCTCTGCTCCTGAAGCAAGAGGCATGACATAATATGCATGCACTTAATGAAGGCCCTATGTAATCCAGATGGTTTGCACTATTAAATTACCTGATAATCACTGTGTCCTCGAGAGTAAAATGATTCTTAATACAGAGGAACAATTTTATAAAGATTCCTTACTATTTTATAATGACAGAAAGTGAAACACATAACATAGAATTGCTGATTTTAAAAAGTTACACACATAGACTATGATCCTTTGTACAAATGAAGTACTATTAGAAAAGCGTGTATATGTCTGATATATATCATTAATTCTACATATCCCCACTTTTTAAATTTTTTGGGGAAAGATGACATTCATAAATGTCTTTCGTTTTCAAAAATGAGAGCTCAGAGACCTAGAGGGCCTTAGTAATGCACCTTAGATTGGAAGTTACGAGAGATACAATGTATGTCTCTTGTGTTTCTCATTTCATTCATACAGTTAATGTACATGGTGAGGAAATAGATCTAAATCTTTCGCTTCACATACAACCCCCTGGGAAACACTGGCCCTACCGGATACAACAGAATAATTCTATGCACCTCAGATACAAAACATTTCCTGGTTCTTCTGTTCTTTTTTAATTTATTCAAATAAGTAATGTTATTTGAACCACAAGTTACAGTTTGTATGGCTATTTCTTCTCCTCTGTACATACTGAGATGCTCTCCTTTCCTTCTATTCATCCATTCATCTGTCTCTGTCCAATAGCAGTTTTGTGTTTATTCTTTTAGTACAAATATAATAGATCAATCACAAGGTGGGTTCACTGAAGACTCCTTTGTTATGTCACAGACATTTGGTATTTGGTATAGTTTCTTTACTTTCTTCTGTTTTCTTTTCTGGCTTTTTGAGACAAGGTCTTGCTATGTAGTTCAGGCTGACCTTGACCTTATATGTAGCCCAGGCTGCCCTTGAACTTTCAGCAATTCTCCTGACTCAGCCTCCTGAATAGTGGGACTATAGGAGTGTGCCAGCTAGCCAGGTAATGGTGATGTTTTCTAAAGTCAGAAGGCTTGGGGCAAAACTCAGATTCTCACTGGCTCCACAACCCTTAGATGAGTCACACAAACCTCTTCTGGCTTTGTCTTCTTTATGTTCACTAGAGAGATGTTATGAAGATTCAGTAGTTTAATGCATAGTAAAATGTTAGTAATTTCATTAGTTATAAAATAGCAGACTTGACACCTCTTCTCTTATTCAAATTCAATAAAAGTACAAAATAAAAATGTTAATGATTTTTTTTACCTTACGACACTGCATTTGCAGGAAAGTAAGGAATACTCACAGTAGACCAAAATGTAGGTGAAACAAGAACATGAACTGAGCTTCATTATTTTAAGTGTACTAAGAACTCTCAGAATAAAGACATAGTGCACAGCTACTTCTTAGAAAGGGAAGTGTAGTAAGAAATGCTTCCAGAGCTACACTTTCAATACAGTGACACAAGGTAACGACCTTCCCCCAGAAGTGACACTAAGAAACGTGCCTTGCTTGACCTTGTACTAGCTGTTCAATGACAAGCACCTCCTTTGAGAATTTGTAACCAGAAGAAGCCACCCAATGGGTCCACCTATCAGATTTATATTGAGGTTTGAGAACTCAAGCTGTGAAATTAAAGCATCCCCTCCAAACTGTGCCTCAGGCGCCTGGCAGAAACAAAAGACAATCCTGTTACAGAACTCGCCTACATCCCCACCTCAAAGCATTTCCGAACATAAAGTTCCAATGCATATGACCTCATAGTAAAACACTAACAGAAAGATCTCAGCATGGTGTGGGACACATCACAGGCACTGATTTTTTTAAAAGGAGGATGACTGTTACAGAATACAGAACTTATTTGTGGCGTCACTTACTATTTGTGGTGGTTGTTAATATGTCTATTCATGCTGGTTTATCAAATGTCACTTAAAACTAGATTTCTCTGAGAATGAGCATGTGGACTTTTAGCAATGGAAGCTTGTTTTATAACCCTTTACATCTTATTATACTCTGATATAACAAAAGTGATAAGAAAATAGAATTTGTTACTTACAAGATACAAGACAATGTATGTTAAACTGTTAGTAACATTTCTGAGAGAATAACATGGATCTTATAGAAGTAACTTCTTGTCTTAATTTATTTTCCCTTAACCAATTGCATGACTGAAAATATTTATATTGTTCTATAATCTCTAAAATGTTTAATGATGTATATTGTTGGATGATTTTGTTTTTTTAAGAGGTTTTAGTGTGCAAATGACAATATTCTGTCTGGAGTTTAGGAAAATGCAGGCAATCCAAAGTATTTTTTCTATGCATACAAATGAGAGGGGGAGGGAAGGGAGAAGGGGGAAAATAGAGAGAAGAAGGGAAAGGTGGAGAGGAGAGGAAAAGGGAAGGAGGAGAGGGAGAGAGAGAGGGAGAGGAACAGGGAGAGGGAGATTGACTCCATAGCTTATAGAACAAAATCCAAAATTGCTAACTCATATGACAGGTAGCACATGAGACTCCTTTAATAAAGTTTCCTGACCTTAGCCTGCCATGTTAAGTCATGTGACATGCTCCTTGAAACACCTGGCCTTTCCGAGTCTCAAGAATTTGGGCTGTTTGTTAGACGGGGCTTCCTGAGTTAAATTCTTGGGAACCATTTATCAACTATTTTGATTGTCACAAGTTATTTAAAATTTCTTGGCTTTCATTTTGTGCATCTGCAAAATAGAATTAGCAATAGAGAATGTTTAAAATTGGGCTCGGTACATAAGGCCTGGTATACAGCAGATCAAGAGCCTAAACACCCTATTCTCACAAATATCTCAAACATCGAAGTCAAAATACAATTCTTGATTTTACTTCCGACCCTAACACATCCACACCAAGTCTTTTCCCTCTCAGTAAACCTTCATAAGCATATTTCCCAGACTTAGATAGGTACCTGACACAGAGAAAGCTCTCAGTATTTCTCTTTGGTTTGTTTTACTGAGACAGGGTCTTGCTGTATAGCACAGGCTGGCCTTGAGGACAAAGTAATCCTCCTGCCCGGCCTCTCAAGTTCTGGGATTACAAGTGTGGGCCGCCATGCTCAGCTAATATTTCTCTCCTGAATGAATGCATGCATTTGGTTCATAATTGAGCTTATACAGAAATGTTATGCTTTCTGAAGATTTAGTATCATTGGAATGATGTCAACAGTTGTTGATGATCACAAACTTGGTTTACATATCCAATATTTTCCTCTCTACTTCTTGTGATTAGCACTTAAAACTGTGCAATTTAGTAAAATCTTTAAAAACAATTAAAGTACTTCATGGACCACATAGCTCCTGCATTATTCTTCTCTTCCTCATCCACGAATTTCTTGAAAGAGTTACTCACTCTCACCATGTCCATTTGCTCCACTCATGCCTGAATTTGTTCCTGGCTGTCTCTCCCTCTAGGTAAATAACTGCTAAGACACCAGTATCCCAATCTCAACAGTGGTCTCCATACAAATAAACCCAGCAGATGGTTTTAATTTTTAACATTTTGATAGCTGTACTACTGATCATGTTGTTCTTGAAACATTCCTCTCTTATGCCCTGTGTAACACACTATTTGAATCCTCTTCACCTTCTGGGTTGTACTTTCCCTCTCTGTTTTGCAAGTTTTTTCTCCTTGCTCAGCCATTACAATATAGAATTCTTCTGGGCTCTCTTGTTATACTTTTTTGCTAAGAATGCCATTTACACATGGGCTAGGAATTTAGTTCAGTGGTTCTGGCATCTATTTTGCAAGAACAAAGGCCCTGGGTTCTATTCCAGTAACCACATACAACAATTCCGGGTGTAGTGACTCATGCCCACCAGCAATTAGTACCACATACCACAGTGCCAGACATGGTGGCTCAAGCCTGTAATCCTAGCACTCAGGAGGCAGAGGCAAGAGGATTGCTGTGAGTTTGAGGCTTGCTTGGGCTACACAGTGAGCTCAGGGCCAGCCTGAATGAAGCAAGAATCTGTCTCAAAAATAAAAATATCTATACAGCTTCAATTACCATCTGTATGATGATCGTTTTAAAATTTATATCTGTAACCTTGGCATTTCCCTTGAGCTGCTCAGCCACATATCTAACTGCTTACTTGATAGCACCCTTGGATGATGAAAAATGTCTCAAATGCAATATGCTCAAAACAAAACTCACGACTAACGTTCCAGTCCCCAAATTGTGTTCTTTTTTTGTATACTTCATTTCAGAAAATGGCATTATTACCCACCCTTTCATGCAAATCATATGTGTAGGTGTCATTTTGGAAACCTCTTTTCCCCTCAAACTTATCTCAGTCTATATTGGTATCTTCCAGCCTCTGCCTATCTCTGTCTCTAACTTCACTACTACTGCCTTGGCATCTCAGATTTGTTGTGTACTGTAATCAAAGCGATACTTTCATAATATCAATCTGGTCACATTGTTTGTCTTAGTCACTTTTTTTTTTTATCACTGAGACGCACTACTTGAGAGCAGTGGACTGCAATGGACAGAAAAACAGTTATTGTGCCAAATATAGGCCAAGGAAAGATTTGATGAAACTATTTCCTTAAAAATTACTTAAAGAGTGCCTAGAGGCACAAATCATTTTGCTAAATGCTAAGAGTCCAAAAGCAAGCCTGCCCAAGGAGGTCCAGTACCTTAGCGAGTTTATAGTGGAACAGGGTGCATTAAAGAAATGATCATATGAACAAACAAGAGGTCACCACTGATACTGGGTTCACTGAAGGAACTGCTTCTTAAGTTGAGAGTTGAAGAATGATTGGAACATAAATGGGGACAGAGAAAGAGGAGCAAAAGGAAATCACAGGAAGAGCGTTGAGATAGGCAAAGTGGCAAGAGAAAGGAAGACACACGTGAGGAACCCGAAGATGCTTGTTGCTGTAACATGGATAACGAAGGAACAAAATGAAAGTTAAGCTATATTTAAGGATATGGCTATCTTGCCAGAAAGCAATAGAGAGTTCTGGGGGTTAGAAGAATATTCTGATTGACAGGTAGAGGTCTCCCAAAGCATCATGCACTCATAGGTGATGGGAGGAGTGTCTTGAAAGGGTGTATCTCCCGCCCACCTGCCTTCACATACTCTGCTTCCTGTCTGCCATCCCTTGGACATCTTCTCTGCCATGATTCTGTGTCATGCCATGGACCCATTCAACTATGGCCTATATTTGGCACAATAACTGTTTTTCTGTTCATTGCAGTCCACAGCTCTCATCTGCCAAGTAGGAAATATGTATCTACCTCTCTGAAATGTGAATTTAAATACTATCTAACATGTATACCAGACTGATTCATTTCTATATTTAAATGTTCAAATATCAGGCACTACCAGCATTTTTACTCCTACAGCCCAGATTCCCATCAAGGGGAGATTGGATAAAGAAGACATAATATTTTAAAAATATAAAATGGAGTAATGCTCAGCCATAAATCATAGATAAATTTGAGTCATTTATACTCAAATGGACATACTTTGAGGACTTAATTATAAGTGAAATAAACAAGACATGGATGTGTAAACAGTATTATTTCTCTAGTATGAGAAACTAATGGTGTAAATGAGGTGCAGAATGTATGATAAATATGGTGAAATAGGAAGAAAATGTTCAAAGGGAAAGGGAAGTGGGAGAGTAGGGGTGAATAAAGAAAGGGATGAAAAAATTTAATAGTTAAAAAAATGAAAAGAAAGCTTATGCATATAGGGGGTTGTGGGTGTTAGGGTCAACAGGGGAAAGGGAATTGAAAATGAGAATCAAGATATGTCATGTACAGCTACAAATTTTTAATGTTGAATGTGGTCATAATGTATATGTAAAATGTATCAATAAACTCAAATTTTAAAAAAGTACAGCCAAATACATATAGCAATTGCTTAAGAAATTTCACTTAATGAAATATAAATCACTGAAAAGATACAAAACAATGTACTCCCCCAAGAACAGTCAGTGAATAGGAAATGAGTTCACTTTCTTCTGTGGACAGGGGAATACGTTTTGGTTTGCATTATACCCATGATCAGAACACCAAGCTATTCTGGAAAGCTCTAGAAGATTCTCGAGTCAAACAGACAGGCAGATAGATTTATCTTCAGACATTAAAAACAAAATTACATATTGAGCCATCGCTAAATAACTAAATACAGGAAGAAAATAAAAACTTTTGAGGTCAGTGAGCTCATGCAGGGACAGTGTCACAGCAAAAGTTTTGAACAAAGGCAAACAAACAAATGACAAATATAACGTCTTCCATGATGAGAAGAAAGGAAAGTATTCTACATGAGTGTGGAAAAGGTTTGTAAGTATACAGGCCAAAAAAAAAAAAAATGAGAAAAGTCAAATTTTCTGCATCAGGAATGGTGAGTAGTTGACTAAAATTCAAAGTTTGGTTTCTGGAGTAATAAAACATGGAAGAAACTGCAGCAAGTGCAAACAACTGGTAAGACCACAAAGTATATAACTGGAAGACTGAACTAGACAGAAAAGATACTTTAAATAAAAGAGAAAGATACCACTCATGTTTATAAAGTGAGACTATATTTAGGTTTATATCTAGACACTCCCCCACCCCAAAACCTCACGCACTTACAAGTAGGGCTTTAAGCAAGTGGGTGGATCATGAGGACACTATATTCACTAGTGGATTCTGTTAATGTCAGTAGGCAGAGTCTGGTTGGAAGAGGCGGTTCACTGGGGTATGTCCTGAAAGGGTTGATAC
>PVIR01016103.1:0-36861 GCA_004026965.1 Petromus typicus
ATATGTGGCAAGCACTAGAGAGTCTCTGACTCAACTGCTAGGAAAGACTTTGTGTGCCATTTATTCAAATGTTTCATGGCTCCCAGCTCTTCATATATAGCTTCTAGTCTTCCTGAAATTGGAGATTCTGCTCATATCCCCAGCACAACTTCCATGGTTGAAGCTCTGTTCTTCATTCGCTGTTGTAGTTGTCCATGATCATAAATTAGTCAGGTTTCTTCTCTAAGACAGGAAGCTGTGGGTTTCTGAGGTAGACTATCAGCTCATTCCTTTCAAATAGCTCGCTTCTGCCTGGGCCCACAGCCTATCCCAGGCCTGGGGCTAAATGATAAAACTGGAATAAGCTGACTCACTTACATCACATCACAATATGTTTGAAAAACTATTGTGCAGATATCAGTAAAACTGGACAATTAAAATTGGAAATGTAGAAGATTAAGTATCATTGATTTCCTTATTGTGAGATGCCTAGAGGTAGACAAATCTTCAAGAAACAGATGCCACACACAAGTTAATATAATACTACACAAAGTGTGATAAATAGCATGATAAATGTTTAATTTTTGAAAAAGTATCACTGTAAAACACAAACTATTATTAATCCCCTTCCAGTCACTTTTATTGGCCTCAAATACACATCACACTGTTCTTTCCCTTCCAGTAGTTCTGGGAGTCCTTTTCATAATGTCTTTAGTTATACTATCACACATGCCTCCATGTCCTGAAATCATTAAAAAGTTTTCTCTTCCTTGTTCATTTTGACCTTCATAAATGTCTTGAAATGATTCAAAACACTGAGGCTGTAACAACAGTAAAGATACTCACAAAAGACTTGTAGTACTGCTTCAGAAAGTGGCAAGAATAATGGGATAAATGTTTTCAGACAGAGGGAGAATATTATCATTTAAAAATAATATTTCTTCATAGTTTTTGGTATTAAGACTGTCTGGTGTTCTGTGAGCTTCTAATTCCTAATATTTCCATGCCTATCGAACAATTTAAACTGCTTCATCATTATTAGATGCTTTTTTAAAACTTTTTTCAGTGCCAGGCATGGTGACTCACTCCTGCAATCCCAGCACTTGGGAGGCAGAGGCAGGAGGATTTCTGTGAGTTCAAGGCCAAGCTCAGGGCCAGCCTGAACTATAAAGCAAGCCCCTGTCTCAAAAAACAAAGCAAACAAACAAACAAACAAAAAACCCCTTTTTTCTCAGGTTTTTCTTCTCAAATTCTGATTGAATTTACATATTTTGAAAGCATCCTCTAGTTTTTATGCATTCAATTTTTTTTAATTCTCTTCAAACTTTGCTTCTTTTTGTACTTCAATTGTGAAATTTATCTTTTCATACCTTTAAAATTGTGTTAATCATTTTGTATGGAGAATAATAGCTAGGTGTGTGTGAGTGAGGACTGATACCGATTTGACTGAGTTGAGCTGTATTTGGTGTTGGCTGTATCTGTTTATCTGAGGTGTTTTCAGTTCCTTAGCAAAAGGTGTCTTTCTCTCCTCTTGACCTTGGCTTTCCTTCAGTAGGAGTCAAGCCACCTGTAGTTCATATCACACTTGAAACCTAATTGTTTCTCAGCACTGTTGGAGCAGGAGAAACTTCTATGATCTCATTATTAAATTTCAGCTTCTGGTTGGCCAGTGTCTCAGACCCAGGGCTTTCCCAAGTGTTCACACTAGAGGAGTATAGAAGGGGAAAAGGGTCTTTCTCCATGAGACACAATGCAATAGTAAATTCCTTCCCACCACAAAGGAGCCCTTTGTTATGGTGAGCATTCTTGGAACATCTTCACAATGTCTCATCCATTCTCCTCCCAGAGTCCAGGCAAGGTGTTCATGGAGCCTTTGCTAATAGATCCTGGTGTAAAAAACAGAAGTAAAATCCATGCATGACTGTTGATCCTCTAAGACTTAAGACCCCAGTATTGTATGCCTCTTGGCGTAGTCCACACTCAGATTTAACATTTGTTAAATTGACCTTTTGCCTTCTTAGTTAATATTTCTAGTAGCTTCTGCAACAGAAAAGCAGATGTCGCCTTAAATTTCTGCATTCACCTTCTTTCCACATTTGGAACTTGTGTCTTTCTTAAAGCCTCAGTTCTTTCATGGCACAAGCAACATCATGAATTTTAACATTCTTTAGTTCCTATCAGTTCTATGGATAGGATGATTTCTTTCAAGCTTTTTACATATCTAAAAAACAGAAAGCTAGCAGGTTCTTGTGTATCATTTCATTTCCCTTGCCAAAACTCCTGTTAATTATGAGAAAAATCGCTCCATCTCTTGGGCAGATCTTTCCTCCTCACAATGTGGATGACTTAATTTGACTACCATTTCTTGCCTCTGTTCCATCTGGGATATGTTTTGTTGCAATTATCCTTGAAAATAAAAATAAATAATTCAAGAAATTGCTCATTATCAAACGTATATGAGACCTTTACTATAAGACAAGCGTAATGCAGTGTCTTTCAGATACAACCCCATATGTAAGACATGACTGGAACTATGAAAGGCCCAGAGTTGACTGGTGGAGGGAGAAATCTAAATGGATAATTCAGTTTGTGTTAAGGGAAAACAAACAGGTTTGTGCAAAGAGCAGTTAGAGTTTAAGAAAGGAACAAAAATTTTTGAAAAAAAATCAAATTTGTAGGCTGGAGATTTTTCTCAGTGGTTCCTGCCTAATATGCACAAGGTCCTGAGTTTAATCCCCAGTAACCAGATACAACAATGTTAGGCATGCTAACTCATACCTGTAATCCCAGCATGTGGGATAGCATGGCAGGAGGACTGCTGAGTTCAAGGCTAGTATACGCTAGAAAGTGAGTTCAGGGCCAGCCTGAACTACAAAGCAAGACTGTGTCTAAAAAAAAAAAAAAAAAAAACTGTGCCCCCAGAATTAATGTTACTTATTCCAAAGAACTCTCTCTAAAATAATGTTTCTGGTATTTTCCTACTAAGGAAATACTTTACTTAACATTATAAATAAACAAACAAGTATATAAACAGGATATACCTTGGACTGTTAAAAGTACAATTTTCACCAACCTGAAAAACAATTATTGTACCTTCAATTACAACCCTAAAATCTGTACAATCCAGAGAACAGATTATTATATTTGCCAAAGATTCTCAGAGATCCGGGTGCCCTAACACTGATATTTTTAACAATTTGCCCAAGATGTATGTGCTCAAGTGACCTGCATCATAGTCAACTTTAGCACCATCGTCAACTTCAGAAGCCAGGCTATTGCAGTAATGTCACCCTTGAATGAAACACAAGTGGATGGCCTCCCTTGGAACTGCCTCCCTTGGAACTGCCTTCAGATTCTTTCCTACACTTTTTTGGGTATGCACAATGCCAGCAAATCTTCATCATCAGCAAGTGTATGTGAAGTATAAATAAAATGAAAAGACAAAATTAAGCTAGGAAATAGACAGATGATTTAAATGAGTAGAAAAAATTCATGCCAAACCAAATTCTGATAAAAAACCAAATCACAGTAGAAAATAGAGTTTAGCATGTTTCTGTTAGCTTTAATGTTATCCCACTAAGGAGAAGCTCATGCTATATCAAATATATACTAAAGTACTTCAGGTTTATTGTTTTCTATATGCAACATTGCTAGAATTTATATAGTTTGAGACTTTCTAGAGTTACCTATAATATGTCAAGTCTGATCCAACATTTAAAGCCAAGGCCTACCCTACATGTTTAATACGTTGCAAACAAATTTAGTTCATTTAATAAATCTCCAGAAGTGTGAAGTTTGATTAAAACTGGTTCAAAAATTTCAAAATAACAATGAAAATATATTGTTCACTCAGTCCCCCGCTAATAAAAGAATGTAAACATCTTTCATTTTCTTTCAAATATTTGCAGTGTTTAAGAATCTCATCAGTGCATTTTCTGTTGGCAGAGACATTTGAAGAGAAAGGAGAAAAGATAAAAACTACACTAGCAGATGAGCAGGTGAGAAGTACATAGTAAGCCAAATATGAAGATGGAGGTGGGCAGCATTAAAATATGTCCTGTTTCCCATGGTCTTTTCTTTTCCCTTGGAGTAAAATTGTGCTATGAAATGCCTGCCATGGTGCACATTGCTTTGAAATTATATCTTGTGGGTACCTTCACAAGCAAGGCAATAAAATGTGATGGATTTCTAGTGTCGATTGCTTCAGGTAGGACAAATTTAGGAAACAATCATGGAGTGATTGAGATCAATACTACAAGTTGGAAAACTGTATGATGAGTTTGTCTGACTGATGGGAACTGAACACATGCCCACAAGTGACCTGACTTGTGCAAGGACCAAGCCTCACCAACCAACAATTACTCAGGACTCAGTATGATCTTAAAGTCCAACCAAGAGTGTTATTACTCAGCTGAAGGCCATCCTTCCATAGAAGGAAGGTGCAGAAGTAAACTAAGGCACAATATTTAAAGGCAAAATCTACTATCTCACTACCACATGTTACCAAGGTTTTCTGTGTAGGAGTGATTAGATCTATTATTAAAATGCAGTGGTGACTTATTACACAAGCTAATAGAAATTATTATGTCACTGGTTACTATCGAATAGTGTGTTCTAAAAACATACAGGCTTTGGCTGCACACATTGGTGGGGTGGACAGTTCCCAAAGTGACAAGTACCGAGTTCACAGGGAGGTTGCAGGAAGCAAAGTGGAAGTTTTTTACAAAATGGCTGCTTTCATGTCAAATTGGGTCTCACACTTGATTCCAGAACTTTTTCCTTCTCTCTCTCTCTGTTTTTCTCTCATTTTTTCATATTAGAGAAAGGCCATATGAGTGGAGGGGCCTCGTTTTCTCTGTTGGTGTGTCAAGCCTTATTTGGTAATCAGGTCTACTGGAGTCAAATTACCATTTAATATGAAATTAAAGTTTAAATTGTATTTTTTTTTGTATAATGAGCTAAGTGTTAAACAACTTGGCATGATATTGGAAAAAAAAATAAGCATTCAAAAGGAAAATTATCTTGCTACAGAATATAGTGAATAGCACCAAACATTTACATAGAACATGCAGTGTGGCAGACACTGAAAGCTTTCAATTTTAAAATTGGTCCTAATTCTATTAATTTTTATTTTATTAGCATTTTTTAAAATAAACTGCAATACAGAGAAGTTCAATTATTTCTCTAAGCTCTTGTAGTCACAAGGTAGAGACTCTGAAAGTCAAATACAGGCAGATAGATGCAGAGTAGAATATTTAATAATAATGCTATACCATTGAGATAGAGTGAGGGCTGGAGGAACTGCAAGAGGCTGCATTAAAAGCCATCATTTTGACTCCTTAAATGCCAGAAAATATTTTAATGTGTTTTAGCATGATTACAAGTATAAGTCTCAACGCTCTTGCATCGTTGTGTTCAAGAATGCAACCTACTTTTTTGTTTGTAAGGTCAGTGCCTGTCACTCAAGCTCTCTGCTTATTAGCTTTACAACTGGTAGAAACACAGTTCATCCTCACAAAATATCTTGCTAACTTCAAAGATCAGAAATGTAATGGTAGTGCCTTCAAAGGAGATGGTCCTGTATACTCTGATCCATCCTCTGTTTCCCCTCCTTTCCTGAGTTTCTCTTTGATCTCCAGCTAAACAGCAGAATTTGGCTTTTAAAATGACTGGAAATGTCTTTCATTTTCTCTCTGCTGCCTGAGGAGTAACAAGTTCTGCAACTTACATTAAAAAATTTATTTCTCTCTAAAAATAACTTTGGTTTTCAATGCCCCCTGTAAAGGGGTTGACATAATTTATCTTGAACTCTAGGAAGACAAAAGAAAGTAATTGCATGGGTGAGCCATCACCTGCAGCAGGGGAGGGCTACAGATCTTTCAAAGGTGCTACAGAAAGTTGCTCATCTGCAGCTTTGCAGAAGAAGTCAACAGCCTGACAGTCTCCACTGAGCTGTCCACATCCTTTGTTGGATTGTCAGCAGACACCACATTGCTGTACACTCCTGGAGGTGCTGGGTGGTTTTGTTTTCCTGTGGTTCTCTCCTTCCTCTCATTAGTGTTCTAAGTGCTAAGAGTAGCAAGCAACTAAACAATTAATTTCCTCATTCTTTATCTAAAAATAAATTTCTTTCGGTGAAAAGACTAAAGTATTGTTTCAAACTAATTTTGCAAATATGAAAAAAAGAGGTAAAGTATATCCCATATAGGTACAAATTTCTTATGTATTTTAAAAATAAACACTATGTATATTATATATATATATATATATATATAAATTGAGTCATGTTTATCATTATGTATATCTAAAGTGAACAAATGAATTTCACTTCAAAAAATACTGCAAGTATTAAAATTTAAATACACAAAAATGTGTCATATACTATGAAGCTGATCTGTATTCCTCTACAAACACACTTCTTTGACATGAAAATTTTTGAGAAACTGGAAACATTGGAGATCTGAAAATAAGAATAAATGTTGCAGAGTTGGTGATGCAACCCATTGTATGAAGGACTTGAGTTCCATCCCCAGCCACAGAGGCCTGGAGGACTTGACAGGAAGGAATAGAAGTAACCTCTCTGTTAGAGAAATTTATATGAGCATAGAAAATATCTATTTTAACAATTTTTCCTCCCAATGGCAGAGAAGAAAGAACCCAAATCAATCAAAGTTATAGCAATAGAAAAAAGCAGAGAGTAAATTTGCATAAGAATATTATAAAATCAGGTTTTCCTCCTCACTTCCTCTTTCTCAGTCTCCCCTACATCTTTTTTTCTTTGTTTCAGTGAACTGATTTTTAAAGCTGTTTTTAAAAATCAGTTATCCTGGATGTATACATTTTCTGTATATTTCTCACAAATTCTGGAAGTACATATGCTATTGGACTTTATTTTTTTCCTTTTGAGTGTCTGATGCTTGTTTTGGATGCAAAACTCCAAATGATACCTATACAGGTTCACTGCTTCAGGAGCATAGAAGCCAATGCTGTAGTTCTTGTTTTTGTCATTGTTTCTTTTTGCTATTATTCTGTTTTTGTTGTTTAAAAAAGGAAGTTGGCTATGTTTCTGGTAAGAAGGACAAGAGAAAATACTGAAATCTGCCTCCACTGTTGGGTTGATAACAGGAGAATTTATAGGAAGAGACCCAAGAAGAAACTGTACACTGCTTGTGGTGCAGGGAAGACATGAGAGATGATATAAGGAAATATTACCATTCCCAACTTGTTAGATGTCTGAGATGCCCAGTTCATGTTCTCTAAGACTAAAAATTAATTCTAGGAACAATGGAGGTTAAGAGAAGGCATAGTTATTGATAAGATAGCTCCTGAGAGGCAGGAGAGGTCCTGAAAGGGCATCTGAGGACCCCATTTACAGGGAAGATTTATAGAGCAAAAAGCACATAGCTACACTGTGGGTTAGAGCTTTGCACAAGCAATAGGGTTACAACTCTAGTCACATATGTCATAGTGGTCCAGTAGGGAAACACGCCATGTAACAAATGTGCATAAAGAAAATAAAGACTTTTTCTAAGAACTGATGGGTTCAGAGGTCTTGGTCACCTAAGGGGAAGTATGGAAACCTGATCAGGTTGGTTTTATCTTGGAGAACTAGTCTCTAAAGTGTTCATCTCTGGCCACAGTTGTGATATGTTTTACCTTTGTACAAACTCTCTTGAGGGAACAGCCTTCCCTATCTGACTGCTTATAATACTTTTACCTAGCTTAGTGGCCTTTAATAATTAGATGGCTAGAAAGGGAAATATTTCAAGGTACTTTGTGTAGTTATAAATAGTAACATTGATGCTTCACAGGTCTGCTTGATCAACTGTAAGATAAGTTGGTTTCTTCTGAGCAGGTCTATTATTGAAAACTTGCTTTCAAACTGTTTTTCAGTAAATTCTGTAGGCTCTTCAAAGTGAAAAACTATAAAATAGTAATGTGGAATTTGAATTTGAGTCAGTAAAGAAAAGCAGAAAGGAAGACAATATGAGATTCAAAAGCAAGGCATATAGGTTAAGTTTTGTAAAACTGATCACATTTCATCTCACTTAATCCTCTGAACAAGTAAATTTCTAGCTTTCAGGTGATATCGTCCCTTAAAGAAGTCAAATAATTTGCACCCACTAGTTATCAAATTATTCAGAAAGAATGTAAATGTCTCTAAAGCTTTTATTTTCCAGAGTGGGAAGTGAGCAAGGGTAGAAAGTGCTATCACTGCCAAAGGTACTAACAGGGAAGGGAAATTTCTTTTAAGTATAAGACAATCAATTTCCTTGGTCAGCTCTTTTAGAAAACCAACCAGTATCTATTGAGTGCCAAAGACCATACCTAGTTTTCCTTATATCTAAAAATGAGATGAATTTCATTAGTTTCAAACTATAGTGTTGGCATTCTAAGTCTGACAGTAAAATGATAGCACCATATCACTCTATTACTGAAAATCTATCTATGAACTACTAAGGAACCATGATAGAGGGAAACTTGAATCCCACTGGGCAGATGAAAAGGTGATTTAGTAAGGAGGAGGTGTTTGAGATAAATTAAGAATGATGGAAAGTTTTAACAGGTGTAGAAAGAATAGAATTACAATAGAAGAGAATTATAGAAACTATTCATACTGGTGCAGTTTCCTGGGGAAATAGTAGTTTAGCAAAAGGATGCTAGTAAGAGCACCAAAAGACAAAATGAGAACAAGAAGTTAGACATAGACCCAAGATGGAAATGAGGTCATATCTTCTGTCTGTGAGGCTGTGTGTTGCACTGGGTACTGAATTCAGTCCTTCACACTCAAGACCCTTCTTTGTTTCTTATTTGAGACCAAGTCTTCCTCAGTAGATAAATTGCTTAGGCTGGGTGTCCACTCTTGTTCCTCCTGCCTCAGTGAACCTCTTAGAACACTGCCACATCTGGCTGAGGTTATGTTTTTAGATATGAACAAGGAACAACAAAGAGCTGCTTGGAGGAGGTTAAAATGATTTTTTTTTCAAATTACTATCAATCTTGTTCCAAGGAAAAAGTAAAGAGCTAACTTGGTTTGTGACAAATAAAATACTGCAGCTGGGAAGGAAGAAAAAATAAAATGACCCAAAAGTTCACAGTCAGTGAGGGAGAGGTATTGTGTGATATAGGAAAGAGAAGGAACAAACTCAAGTTATGTGGGACCCTAGGCTGTAAGTGTTTGCAGAGGGTCTGAAAAGGAGTGTAGAGCAGGAAGTGTGGCCCAAGGAATTAAAGAGAGCTGAATTTAGAGGTATCCAGTGTTGCTGGGGTCAAGGTTGTTGAAAAAAATGGGTTTCAGCTTGAGGTTGAGAGAGTGAGGTCACAGAGTCACCATGCAGACTCCAGAGAAGGTGTCAATGAACACTTTTGCTTTGTTATTGCTAGCACTGGCTTTTTACAGAGATGGTATTGGAGAAGGAAGAGGAGCACTACAGAGTTGATCATTACTGATTGGTGTGTTAACATTGTACCATACTACTAGTCATGTGATGTGCCTCTGTGCAGGGCCTGTTTGCTTGGTATTGTTCTTTTGGCCCAGGCCCACAGTGTCTCTACATTGAGCATGGATGGGGTAGGTTTTTCCCAGCCTATAAGCCTGGTTTCAATACGCAGAGGTGGATGTTCTCACGCCTCTCAGTGTCCCATAGTGTGCTATAAATGTGTGTGTGTGCACTTGACTAAGCCATCCGTGGACCCCTCTGTCAATCCAGCCTCGGTTATACTGAAGACAACATTCAAGTGCTGCTATTCACATCCTCTTACTCAGTGTGGAGGTTTAGCTGTGTCAGTCATGAATATGGAGAAGCTGTGCATTTCTTCAGGAAGAAAGAATGGCCTTTCTTGTTACACAGAGAAGGGGAAGGAAGATTACAATAGATTCTTTTCAGTTTCAAAAGAAAAGAAAGTTTAAATCAGCATCCAAGTGTGTGACTGGGAATACAATTAAAGCTATAAAACTGAAGATATTCTAAGGGACAAAAATTTAAAATAAATGTTCAACAAAATGAATAAAAAGAAAATGAACTTTGAAATTAAAATATGTTTTAAATCCTAGCTTCTCCTTTATTTTGTCATATGACTTTGGGCAAGGGATTTAAATTCTCTGAACTGAATTCCAACATATGTAGGATAGATACAATAATCTACTTGAAAAGTGTTATTATGATAATCAACTAGATAATATGTATAATATGTTTCAAATGGCTGGCAAACAATCGATAATCTATAGACATTATTATCACTATTATGTAATTCCTACACTATTCATATGGCCCAAATTAATATTTCTATGTTATCTCTCTGTAGTTTCTCTTGTGACTTAGTACCTTCCTAGACCCTGAAGGGAACAAGATAATAGAGAAGAAATACATTCTGCCATTTTGTTGTAGTTATAACTGCTGAGTTTCAAGGAAGCTCTACTTAATTTAGAAAGTATGAACATAAGCAAATTTTCACAATACCATTGCAGCCTTCATTGAGGAACACAGGGCCAGGGATTTAGTTCAGTGGATTCCAGTGTCTGCCTGGCAAGTGCAAGGTCTTGAATTCAATCCATGGTACCACATACCACAATTCTGGGCATGTTGGCTCACCACTGTATTCCCAGCACTTGAGAGGCAGAAGCAGGAGGATTGCTGTGAATTCAAGGCTAGACTGAACTCAGGGCCACTTTGAACTACAAAGCAAGACCTTATCTCAAAATAAATAAATCAATAAAAACACACAACAACAAAAGGCAGTAAGTTAGCAGGGGGACTGTAAAACAGACAGAGCAGAGCAAAGCTGAGAAAAAAGGAAGCTCAGACTGTAAGAAAGAAGAAAGTCATGGCAGAAAGGGCTGTTTCTGTACTCTCCCATTTCAGTCAACAGTGTGCACTGGCCAAACATAAAAGGAAAACTTTGTGGATTCTGGGGCCATCTTTTAAAGCTCAGACTTTCTTTTAAACAGATAATAGTCAAATCAAACATTTTATAAATGTCTCTTGCATTGCATTAAATTAAACACTTTGAATATGCTCAGCATGTTATAAAGTGTAGGTAAATTGAAAACTAGAAGATCTCCTCCGTAAAGTCCCCTTGAGTAAAATACATCTTCAAACTAAACAAATAATGTTTAAAATTAGAGGTAGGAAACATACAAATGTTTATGCAGAAGATACTTCTAGTAATAGCCATAATGACAATAATGGTAATGTTGGATAACAACTTCTAGGTTCTAAGCACAGTTAGGTACTTCAGATGTGTAAAAGTATTTAATTTTAACAACTACAGGCAATCTAGAAAACATCATATTAACTTTAATAATGAATAATATGACCCCAAAGCTGTACTCTTCTATTTTAGATACATAATATTATTATCAAAATAACTGGCCAAGAAAGAGTTTGCAATCAGGTAACACAAAAAGAAGTATCACTTCAAATAAATATACACAATTGCTTTCCAATGCAGTTTAAAAATATATAAGCATAGGAGAGTACTAATTTTAATAACCCCTGGTGCAAGGAATTTACTTTTTTATGTGCTCATAAAAATGTGTTTATACTACCAGTAATTTAAAATAATGATGCTACATGCAACAGCTATTATTGTAATACATAACTTCAATCGACCAATAATTAAATGACACTTCAAGTTATTTTAACGTTTCTATCATGTATTTCTAAAATGAATTGCTTTATATCATCACAGCTTCATTTTTCTTTATTATTTGAAACATTTTCTGAGATGAGGATTTCCAAAAAACATGTTATAGTCAAAGTGAAGTGTGTATTTTTCTAATTCTATTTATGTCCTGGGTATCAAAGAAACAATGGTAATATATCACAACAAGACTGTCTTCCCACAGGATCATCAATTCAAGCTCATGCTCTGGCAGCGATTTGGAAAGCATTCTGTTCATCGCATTCCCATGAAGAGGGAGTTAGCAGGGAAACGTCTTTATAGAGATCAAGTTGGTGCATGAAAACGAATACAGTGGCAAGTCTGCCTGTGGCATTATCACTCAAATTAATGTAAATGTTTTAATGTCCACCTTATAAATATTAATATACTCATTAGTTTCCTTTGGCAATGGTTACTTTCTCTACCTGTGTAACATACTACTCCAGTAAAAAGAAATATCAGGGCGGCCGGGGATATAGCTCAGTGGTTCCGGCACCTGTCTTGCAAGCACAAGGGCCCGGGTTCCATCCCTGGCAACCACATAACAATACTGGGTGTGGAGACTCACCCCAACAGCAACCAGTACCATATACCACAGTGTCGGGCGTGGTGACTCACACCTGTAATCCCAGCACTTAGGAGCAGAGGTAGGAGGATTGCTGTGATGTGAGTTTGTGGCTGAGCTCAGGGCCAGCCTGAACCACAAAATGATACCCTGTCTCAAAAAATAAAGAAATATCAGGGGCCAGGGATATAGCTCAGTGGTTCCAGGGCCTGTCCTGCAAGTGCAAGGGACTGGGTTTGATCCCGGTAACCACACACAATACTGGGCATGGAGACTCACCCCAGGAGCAATCAATAGCACATACCGCATTCCCGGGCATGGTGGCTCAGGCCTGTAATCCCAGCATTTGGGAGGCAGAGGCAGGAGGATTGCTGTGATGTGAGTTTGAGGCTGAGCTCGGGCCAGCCTCAACTACAAAGTGAGACCCTGTCTCAAAAAAACCTACCCCCCCCAAAAAAAAGAAAAGAAAAGGAAAAAAAAAGTATATATATACATATATATATATATATATATATATATGTGTGTGTATATATATATATATATGTATATATATATCAGTTGGAGCTTCTAAGCTTGAACAAATACAGTCACTGAGAATTTCTTCCCTTATTTAGCATAAGTTTAGAGAAATTTTTAGTCAAATAAATAAATCTAAAGGAAACAATTGGTCTATTAAATGTAGACTTTTTGAATCATAAACAGTATAATATAATCATAAACTTTCAAACTTCGGACCTTGGCAGAGAGTCAGAAGAGAGATAAAATTAAGTGATTTAGATGATATCAGTTATAAAATGTAAATAATGAGCTTAAGGATGAGGTACAAGCAGAGTAAGTGAAAGCTGAATAGAGGTAATAGGAAGATAAGAAGGAGGGAAATCATAGCAAAGAGATAGAATGAAGGACATGGTAGAAACAAAAGTTAATGGAAGTTAATACCTGCAATTGTGGTCTGCAAGAAACCGCAGAATAGCGCCCTTCTATCCTGTTTCGTGTTATCGTCTTCCAGGGGAGCCTCTAGGAGATGTTGTTCTCGACATATCCTAAGTTCAATTTAACAGCCTGATGATAACACAAACATCTGCACATTTCCTTTGATGTTTTCCTCCTGGCCCATAGCATCGGTGTTGAAGTCTGAAGAACCTTTGGTCAGGACAGAGAAAGTGGATGGATTCTGTTACATATATAGTTTTAAATACAGCGCACGATATGTTGAGGGTTTGATGTAGGATATGAAGGATCAAGGATAAATTTTATTGTTGAAAAACTACATGAATAAACTAGGGAAGAGAATTTGGGAAATAAGAAGAACAATGTGTCTTTTACAGAGATCAAACAGAAAGAGGTTGACACAAGTGTTGGAGATCCATCCACCCAAAGATTTAAAATAATTAAGCCAGATACAGTTGGATCCATCAAAACTATCCCAGAAAAAAACACAAAATCAATAAAAATTAGTTATTGAAAATAATCCTTCAAGAGTAAAAACATATAATTTTATTATTTTAATAATAATTTAAAATTATATTTCATATATAACCAACTAATTTATATGTATGTTATTGTATCTTTGAATTACCATAGTACACAAATGAGATAAAATACACTATTGCCATTTCATATATGAAAAACTCAGGGATAATGAGGTTAATTTGCATAAAATTCAAAATTTTCACAACCAGAATTTCAAAAAAAAGTTAAAATTTTCAAATAACTTCTACTTGTGTAGTTTACAAAATTGGACATCAGTGTTGTTTTGAGTTTCAGAGACACTTTCTTGAGTTCCTGAGACCTTTCCTGAGCATGGTGTTGGGCCTGGGGACACACTTTCCATGCAGGAGTCCTTGAAAGGCACCCTTCTCTAATTGGTCCTTTTCCTTACCCTCTCCTTTCCCTTCTCTCTTTCTGTCCTTGCCTGAGACATCCACAGATTATACATCTCTAACTGCCTTTGATATACACTTCCTCAAAAACTACTAATGGCTTTAGAGTAAAAAAGACTGTTTTGTGCTTGGCTGTGAAAAGGAGAGAGACAAACCAAAACATATTTTTTAAAGAACAAGGTTGGAAAAAAAGAACAAGGTTGGTACTTCATTACTCAGCCCCAGAAAGCTATATCAGAAGCGTGGACCAATGTATCACTGATATCAGGGTGGAAAGCAAGCAATAGTAGGCAAGTGAGCAAGAGGTCCAAAATGTAGTGCTTAAATTTGTGAACCTCTTCATAAAGTGCTCCACTGGCTGTCATAATTGCTTAGAATCTTGAGTCTAAGAACTTATTTTGATTCTGTCATTACTGACTTGGATACTGGTAGTCATTTCAGTCTAATTCTCACTGGGGAAATCCCTTCACAACAGTACCTAGATTTATATCTTGTTGGGTAATTAACTAGCAGAAATCTAACGGAAGTATTTTTAGTACTCTGCCTACCACAACTCCCCTCACTAAGAAAAAATCAGCCCTTTCTTCACATGAACTTCCAATGCTGTTCTTTCAGTCTCGTTTCTCACTCCAGTGTTCCATTTTCAGCTTTGCATTGTCTGGTGGTTCCATGCTGGCATGAAAACTGACGAAGTGGACATTGAAGAGTGGACACAGTCAAGGAGAATTTTCCTGGAGGTCACATCTTGAATTAATGGCTTTAGGTCTATTTCTAGCTTAGATGGCTTCAATCTCTCCTGCCTTTCAGTCTTAATTTGCCTGAATAATCACAAACTAACATTATGAGTCAGTCTTAATTCTGGAGTTCATTATCCTCCTGAGAGCATTTAAAGAATTATATAGCTTTAGTATGAGGCAAATAATTCATACTTGTATGTGATGAATGAAAAAAATAATCTCAGAACATGTTAGATGAAACATTTAGGGGAAAATATCAGTTTCCAAAAGCTGAAGAGGTAAGGTCCAATGGAACTCAGCTCATGGATTTCTTTTGCCATTTCTTCTAAGCTGCTTATGTGATATTTCACTTTCTTATAACTGTAGCATCCAATTTTATGATTATAAAAATATTGTCCCAGTATTGTCACCTGTGAAATAAGAAAACTGGATTAAGATGAAGTAGAAGAAATACAGCATCAACATGTCACCTTTCACCTCCTCTGTCAGTAAATGACTAATAATGTCATTTTATTTTTATGGAACATAAGGCAATTTCAAAGTAACAGTTTTACATACTACAAATGTTTATTATAATAAATAATTGAAGTCACATTAAAAAGAATTGCACCTAGTACTTGACACAGAGGAAATGGCAGTGTCTGGAAATCACAGAATAAATCCATTCTAGGGATGATGAATTAGCTGTATTTTGCACGTGCTCCCTCTAATAAGTTGCTTGCAGTTACTTGGAATATTCTTTCAGAGGAGTAAGATATTAAATTCATAATATCTGCTACAAAACCCATAAGAATGAAAGAGATACATGGGAAACTTACCAAACAACATTTTTCAGTTACATGTATTCTGTAGCTTCTAGATATTCTCTAAGTTTAGAATTTCACTGTCCTTTTGAATAGTATGAAGATTATGACTGTGGTCCACTCATCTTTCTTTCTTCCCTTAAGAATACAGTGCACAACCTGTTTTATTATGGTTATTTGTATTTTAATTATAGAAATGATGGTGATACTTCATATGTCCTGGATTTCCAAAATATCACTGTGGTATTAGAGTGCAGTAGTTTCAAATATTCCTACCAGAGAAGAAATCTTTCCCTAAACAAAGTTATTATAATATAAAGAGAAGAAAGCAGTAATAATAATACTAATACTAGATATTTCTACAAAAAAAAATCTCAATGCCCCTCATCCAGCTGGAATGAGAAAAGCAGATACTGTGAAATGTAAGTTAAATGGAGAGCAAAAACCAAATGTAGTAAAATCCATAAGAATGCTGAAAACATAATAATAATAAAAACTGTAGCAGCAATAAATTTTGTTAATAAGGTAGAACCAGTATTTTCTTCTAATGGAACCATCTGAGCCTGTTGTGAACTATTTTTGCAAGTGAAATAAAGATGATTTCCTACTTGAAGGTGGCCCATTAAAAATTCTTTGTAATAATTCTTTGTTCGGGAATTTTGATGGCTGCAGCAGCACTCTTCATTCATCGTCTATTTGTGATCACTAACCATGGTACCAAAGTGAAAAACACTTTCTGGCCTGATAAGAGAGGGTTGATGCTAAAAACAGTGATTTCTGAGATTAACTTCTGCATCTGTGGCATTAGCATCAACAGGAACTTTGCTGGAAAAGAAGTCCTCCCACCATCCCAGGTCCACTGAATTAAGTATCAACAGTAGATCCCAGAGAGCTGTCAACAAATCTTCCTCATCGTTCTGTTGGGTGCTACAGTTTGAGAGTCCTTGATGCCATAACAAGAACTCTGCGCTGTTTTATTTGCTTGTACTTAAGCACACACATGTGAATGCCATGCAAATGAATCCTGTAACATATCCTTAATTATCAGTACTTACGGATAAGCTTTAGATTATGTCAGAAATCTCCAAGAAAAAGTTAAAACTTAAACATTACTTTTGCCTTACTATAAGCAATGCCTATTTTTCTTCCACTTGTACTTTTACATATTATTTCTTAGATGCTAAAATAATAAGTTTTAGGAAGATGGTTATGCGAGCACTATTGTTTTTTTAAAAAAATCATCGGGAAACATCTCTGAAAGGTTAGTTATAGGCCAAGAAGATACATTCATTTCCTGGGGAGACTGCAGACTCAGGATCGTCCTCCAGCAAGAGATGTACTTCAAATGTCTCCTGGTTCACAAATAACATTCTGGGGCTGTCAGAGTGTCACTTTTCTCTCCAATATGTAGAACTTGCCTGTCAAAGAATCAGTTACTAAAAGATAGGAGGTTGGAGAAATCACAATAGATTTGTTTTCTTTCTCATTTTAATTAAATTTCTTTCTTCCCAGAAGTCTGATTATCTCAGCACTGAAATTATCAGTTCCTGATAGAAAGCATGACATTAGCACATATACACATGGTGTTCATTGGCTACAGTGAATGATTAGAACCCAATGCTTAAACTGTAATATTGTGTGCACTAATATACTGAGTAAATAAATAAGATGGAATCCAGCTATCTTTGACTTTCATGCACTCATTTTTATAACCTTCATGATGTGGCATACACATATTTGTCCAGAAAGATATGGAACATATAGAGATGCATGCATAATTAATAGGCAGTGGAAAGTCTGAAAATAAATTGTTGAAGCTCATGGTACAAGGGCATCTTGTGGTTTGATGCTATTTGTGCTGCTTCCCTGATAATTGTGCACCAGCCTGAAGAGCACAGTGATTTTGCAATTAATGCTCCATACACATTGCCTTTAATTACTTAGGGCAAACTCTCTTGGTGGAATCGGTATTGGTATAAATGTTTGCATATGTGTTACTGTGCAGAGTGGTTTTCAGCATGTAATATAGTTTTTGACCCACCGATAAAGCATGTCTCTGAGGCAGTTCAAATTCCCTGCTTGATGAGAGAGAGCAGCCGGAGTTACAGGAAAAGCAAGATACAGGGAAACTAATGAAAACAGAATGTTTTGCTGGATCTTCTTAAAGATGAAATACTTTTAATACTAGACTGTAGAAATGACACCATGCTGAATTCCAGCTAGAGTAGTATTCTCTTCCATATAAGTCATGGTGTCTTATACCTGTAATCTCAGCACTCAGGGAGGCACAGGCAGGAGGACTGCTGAGAGTTCAAGACCAGCCTGGCCAGCCTGAACTACACAGTGAGACCCTATCTCAAAAGAAAAATTGCTCTTACCCAGCAAGCAATGACCAACCCTCACTTACAGGTCAGGATTGTTTTCTCTTTGGGAATTTGTGTAAGTGGCATTGTGTACACTGAGAAATGATTGACTTTCATGGTTTATTTAGTTTATTTCCTCAATAATCTATTACCATCTGGGCTAGATCAAAACAGCAAATCTAAAGTAAAATTATTTAGGAGCAATGTTCAATTTAATTGCTTATCTATCATGATCAAATACACAGGCACATTAGGGCACTCCAGGTTCCTAGTACTTCTTCCTTTGTCTCTTCTTCCTCCTGGGCTTCCTGCAGTTCCGAAAGACATCTGCTCCAACACTGAGGAAAACAAACAGGACCCTGCATCTTCATCTAGATTTCCAAATTCCCTCTTTCTCCTTTCTTTACTTTGTAAAAGAGAATCAGTTGCCATAATAGCTCCCATTAAAATCTGGATTCGTGGCACCACTTGAAAAGTGTGAGTTTTCAGCCACACCAAGTTTTCGTTCCTGCCCTGACTCTTCTGCTGGAGATGAGCAGCAGCTGTACCACAGAGGTCCAGTGAGCTCCAGGCAGCCGGCCCTCAACAGGAGCTGCTCCTCCCTCCCACTGCGCCCGAAGCCAGGCACCATTTATCATGAAGCTCTGCTGTTGCTTTTTTTATACCTGATTCAGCTTACTCATTTACATGGCCTGCTGGCCTCTGTGTGTATTCAGATTTCAACACCTGCCATGGGTATTTTTTCTTTGTCCTGCCAATTCACTGGCCCCATAATCCTCAGAGGAAGCCAATGAATATCTAGCATCCCAACTCAGACATATTTTCATAAATCAAACATTCACAGAAAAGTCTAGAGCTTTTTGGCTGCATCTTTCTCTTTAATATGAAAAAAAAATATTCATGTCACATTCTTTTTGTGGCAACAAGTTTACTCTCATTTGGGAAATTTCTAGAAATTGGCAGATGTGACCTATGAAGGAGAATCCCACAAGTGCTCACTCCTCCTGCATCGTTTCTTGCTCTCATCTATCTCCTGCTCCTTGGGATCAGTTGCTGCCATCTTGCCATTGGCTTTCTGGGTTTCTCCAGCACCTTTGTGAATCCTTTTTCAAGGAAAAGACTCAGTCCTCCTTCCCTTGCCATAGGCAGTGAATAGCATGACACTAATGGCTAATTTTGCTGGTTATCAATGCTTCCTAATGGCTTTGTTATTAAATCAGGGAAATTATAAGAAATAGTTTACAACAGGGCACCAAAGATGCTAACCCAGGTAAATTTTTATTCTTTGATTGCTTGATTATTAACTTGCCATTATGTTTTATGTAAATTATTTTCTAAATGAAGAGTAATCATCTACATCACAGATTCTGAGTTTAAAGTAAACTTACATTTTTATGATTTACAATTGATGAAAACTGTCAGGTTGACATGAATTACTAATACTGTTTTTAAGGCAAATATATGGCCTTCATGCCAAAAGAGAAATGTTATGAAACACTTATTAGTCAGAAATCTGATAAAGCAAACAATTCAGCTTTAACCTCTGTAATTTATTTATGGTTATTGTCTGTCTGGAGAATATAAGAAAGAGAACTATATACAATGTTACACATATAATCATTAATTTAAGTAAACATATTGATAGTATATGTACAAATGTACATGAATGTATCAAACAACAGAAAATTAACCCATAAGAGTAAAGTTTATGAGTTCTTGGTTTCTGGCATTGCCTGCTAAAGACAATAAACCCTGCACACTGGTTCCTGGTGGCCAACCCCCTGCTCAGAAGACACATCCCATACCTCTCCTCAGTGCAAGCATCCATGCTGTCAAACTGAGAAGCTAAAGCACAGTCCCAATGCAGCTCTGCTTCTGACTTCCAGAAACAATACCCGAGAGTCCATCAGAGGGGCAGCAGACTGTCACGGCCAGCTTTTTAATGTCAAACAGCTTCTTACTAACTTCAGATCCAAGGCCAGAATCCTAAGATGCAACAGATCCTCTCAATGTAACTCCAGAACAGTCTTCTTCCTAAGGTGGAGATAAGGGCTGTATGTGTAATGACCAGATTCCCTCTTGCAGATTCCCTCGCGGTCACCCTCAAATCCACAGTATACCTACATGGATTGAAATTTGAGTAACTTCTGTTCCCACCTTATTCTTGAGTTTAAAATGGGGGAATGGGAAAAAAATAAGAATTAAGTCATGTCAAGTACTGGTACAAATTCCCAAAGTCAATTGTGATCTTGATGTGTATGTAAAATGTAGTAATACAATCAATTTTTTAAAAAGGTACATCTAAACACTACACCCCCTCATACACACCTAACTCCTAAATTCTGTTCTTCAAAGAAAAAATTATGTTTCACTTTCTCACATTCCTTAACAGTGACATTGGGACTATTGCATTCAGATATAAAGAATATAGAGAATAAATCTTTACAAATGATTAAATAATCAATGATTCTGAATGATGCAGTTTTTGAAAGTAACATTAATATGGCTAATATGTATTTCAAAAATATTCTGAAACACAAAGAGAAGTCTATCAAATTATTGTGCAGCTAAGTGCCCCCATATAAGTAAGCAGCACGTACACAAGCACTGTTTCCTTTCTGGAGATAAAGGTTTGAGCACATTAGCCTTAAGATCCTCGGATTCCTTTCTGCCCATGTAGGTCACCGGAGGAACAATTACTATGGCAAAAGACTCAGTGGCAATATCTTCCAGCAATGGTGCAAGGTCACAAACAGCCCTGCTAAAAGATGCCACCTGAGTAAAGGTAAACATGGACTGTCCCTGCAGTGCCAGGCATTAACTTCACAAGTGGTGAAGACCTTTCACGAAGAGAAAATCACAGGGATCTTGTGCCCCTCGTAGCAGATCAATTCTTTCTTCTTCATCCCTGACTCCCAATGGGTTAAAGCAAAAGGCCAGAGCCTGAACCTTTTCATTGCTCAGCCTGACACTGGCCACATTTCCCCCAGGATCCCCAAATTCTCCATGTGTAGTGTACGAGGGGAGAGGACAGCTCAGGGTGTGTTCCAAGAAGAGACTTTTCACAACCAGTCTCAGAGAACTTCAAAAAATTTTCTGGAAAACATTATCCTTTTCCGGATTCCCTCACAGCTGGTGTCACACAAGTCCTCAGTGACCACTACAAATGCCATCAGCAAATACACTGTGCGGAAGAGGGAAAACCTAGTCGACACCATCCATAACACAGTTGATCAAGAATGGAGAGTTCACTGGAATCCTCCCCATGCTCCTCCAGCTGGACCATGGAAGGAACACATCCCAGTGCTCCCTGCATGGACTTTAATATCTGATTAGAACAACTAGACTGAGCATGTTAAAGTGCAGGTAAAACAAGCTGCAAATAAAATGGTCGCAGTGCGTGAAGCCATTCCAGACATGAATAAACTTGAGAGTGAGGTGACACTGTGGCAGTGTCCCAGCTGCAGCTACAGCCCATGTTTTTCTGCTGCTGCGTCCAGCCTCTAAGTGAAAGGGGAGGCCTGATCATGGGACTCCGCCACCACACCTCAAGAAAAACAGACAAGGGGACTGACAGGGCCCTAACGGAGCTTCAAGGTGTCTTTCATCACAAGAATGGGCTCCTTCTGCTTAGTGTTCTTCTTAGCAGAGCAGTTCTTTCAGAGTTTCAGAGAAAACAAAGGTGAAGCCGTTAAGTTTCAACTTTTTTCCTTCCTGGGAATGTCCCCACCGAGTCTGCTCCACAAACACTTTGCTTCGTTGGCAAACTGCTCTAGCCCTCAGCTTCCACAGCTCCAGCTGCACCCAGGGCATCTTCAAATGCTTATGTCCTTGGAGACTAATTAACCTCTGGTTCTGTAAGGTGAAAACAGCAGCAACAGCCTTTACATCACTACAGATAAATCAAGCACATTGATGTAAATCAGCGGAGCCAGGAAGCAAATATCCAGCTTTTCTGAATTAAACTGAGAATCTTCCTTGACATCTGAGGCTGGATATCTTTCAGCAGAGATGACAGCCCTGAAACCACTTCCCCACTGCCAAGTGGAATGAATATTAAAAAAAAAAAAAAGACTCAGGGCATCATTTACATATCACACAGACACTTCAAGCTGGCAAGCTTGTTGCTTAGTAAAGAAAATACAAATAAAGTGGGGCCTTGGGGATTGGCTGTGGGCCACTTAAGTGAGTATACTAGGTGCTAGTTGGTTCATTAAGAAGCTCTGTAACTTAGAAAGGTTAAGGAAGGAGCAGAGTGTGGTAAGAGCTGTTTTCCTTCTCTCTGTTCTCCACTTATCACCTCTCACCATGAGACAATGCTCTGAGCAACCAGAAGCAATCATTGTGCAAATTAATTTCTTTCAAACATTGCATAGTGTTGAGTGGAGGGGAGGAGGTGGTAGGAATAGAAACAAGATCAAAATACACAGAGGTGTCTTTGTGATACAAGGAAAAGAAGCTCTGAAGGTGACTACCAAGAACCCTGCAGAAGGCTTTGCCAATAACAGAACTCTTTCAACTCTGCTAAATCTTATGTGTTTCTAAAAACTATCCTTATTTGGTTTCTTTTGCTTTATATCTATCTAATGTGTCCTTTTGTCTAAGCCTACCATGGTGTCCCAACACTTTACATAGTGCCTAATAGGTAGAAGTCACTCAACAAACCCTTATTAAGTAAAATAGCAATAATTAAATCCACACATGATAATCTGCATTTAAAGTGAACTTGATTATTCTTAACATGGAGAAAGATAAATGAAATTCTTTTTCCATTAAATCCATAATAGCTTAATTTAAATCCTGTTCTGTCAATCAACAAGTACATATTCTTCATCAAAATATATCGTTTAAGCTTCAGCTCTTCATTTCGGAAAAAAAACAAGTGGAAGAAAACAAATGACTTCATGATAAAATATCTATTAAGTCCTTTGTGAAAGTATTATTCTAAAATCTTTGCATATACCAGCTGACTTAATACCCTAATATCATCCAGAGATAATTACTTATTAGAAATTCAGTATTTTCCTGCAGTCACACAGGTAATAAAAAGCACAGTTGAAATAATAATCCAGAGCATGGTATTCAAGACATTGCTTAGCCATCTAAATACATACACTCAGACATGGATTCAGGCCAGTGTGTGTCCGTGTATGTGCACATACAGCCTCCTCTCACTCACATGTAATATACTAAACCACCTCTTCAGCTTTTGGTGGAGCTTGAATTAAATGAGATGTCTTGCAAAGCTTGCCTATCAGTAGTATTTTTGTCGATAATATTTTTACTCAGCTCTGGATGACAATGCACAACAGGCCTTTTCCTGCCTCTGTGGAGCTAATAATGCCTTGCATAGGAGTTCGTTCCTCCATCACATTTCAATTCCTTGGCAGAAACTATGCCATGTCTTCTGCTCTTGTCTCAATTCTCTTTTGAGAAAGAGACATTTCAAGAAATTCTACTTTGTGACATATACCACCTCCCCAAAAAAGTTGAAAACGAGGTCTAGAAGAGATGGTCTAGAAGAGACGCTTATACAGCAATGTTCATAGGAGGCTTATTCACAATTGCCAAATACGTCTTGACAAACAAAACGGGTGGACCAAATGTGGATTATATACTCAATAGATACTACCGAACCTTCAGCAGAAGAAATCCTGACATGCATGATGACATGGTTGAACTCTGAGGGCATTATGTAAGTGAAATGAAGCCATCACAAAATGACAAATACTATATGACTCTAATAGGACATAAGTATCAGTCAAATTCAGAGAGACAAAAAATGGAATGATTGCCATAATTTTCCCTGAATAAGGAATGAAGAGTTACTCTATAATGGCCAAAAAATGTACACTTTTTAAAAATGAAAATCCTTCGAGGGAGTAGATGGACACCTTTTTACATGTGCTTGAAAATTCTGAACTATACCCTTAAAATGCTTCACATGGTAAATTTGATTATATATACTTAATTGTTTACAAAAGAGAAGTTTTATCTCCAAAGTCACAAAGTCCACACCAAAATATGTTTTGTTTTGTTTTGTTTTGTTTTGTTTTTAACTAACACATGTATGAGCAGGTGCTCATGAGCATGCTCAGGACTCAATTTTAGATATTTGACATCAGTCAAGACTTTCTCCTTTTTCATCAACACTGAGGATTGAATCTACAAAATGCTCAGGTCTTTTAAAAATTATTATTTTGAGACCAGTTTGTGCTGAATTACTCAGGCCAGACTCAAACTTATGATCCTCCTACCTCACCTCTGATGCATCTGAGATTGTAGATACAGACCACCATGCTAAGGTAGCATAAACTTTCGTTCCTGGAAAAGTCATACTTCTCTTTCTCAGATAGTCTGGCAGCTCTTAGGGAAATAAAAAGGATGTGAATGATTGTTATTAATCTGGCTCTGCCACATCACATGGAAAATCATGGCATGGTGAAAGGCCTACATCTCAACATCTCGCTTTTTATTTTCTCTCTATTGCACAAAAATCCCTCTCCTCTGATTATTTATAACATCTAATCCAAAAAAGTTCCTTTATAGCCAGAAGTTAGGCTAGTAGAGAATGGTCTAACTTAGTAAGTTTATATTGCATATAGGAGTGCCTGATAAATATGTAAAACCCTTCTAAGGTTTTATGTATGTTCTTAAACTCTTTTAAGTGGATTCTAGCAGAAAAAAATCTTAATGCATGGGACATAATACTCTATAACTCTATAAGTCATTTTAGTGGGGTACAGGTATAGAATTATAAGAAAATAACTCAAAATACATCTCCAGACCTCAGCCTCCTTCTTGTAGGATGAAAAATATGCAGGGTAAATTTCCATTTAGTTTCACAGAGAGATTCCATCAGTCTTAATGAGCTCTAGGTGGCGCTACTGAGCTGGGGTAATTCGGATGTACGCAGAGCAACTCCACGGCTGCTTCATTATTTTGGAATCCTTCTAAAGGTGAGAGAAATCATCTTTCTAATCCCATGACCTTTTGATCTAAATAACAGATCTCAGATGTCCCACCGAATTCATGTTTATAGCAGCTCAGTTTGTGATTGCTAAGTCTTAGAAACAACCCAAATGTCCATCAAATGGAGACTGGATAAAAAAGATGTGGTTCTTTTACAGAATGCAGTATTACTCTGCCATTAAAAATGATAAGATTGAGTCATTCATACTCGAATGAATGTACCTTGAGGACGTCCTCATAAGTGAAATAAACAGGTCACAGATGTGTAAATATCATATCTTTTCTCTGGTATGAGAAAATGAAGTTGCAAATGAGCTGTAGTATGTATAGTTGATATTGCGAAGTAGAAAATATTTAAAAGGAAAGAGAATGTAAGGGTAAATAATGAGGGGAAAATGAATATGGTAATAATAAGGAAAAAAGAAAACAAAGATTGTGTATATAAGGGGTAGGGGTTGCACGGTGGGAGGAAAAGGGGAAAAATGAGAATCAAATCATGTCATATTCTGGTACAAACTCTCAATGTTGAAGGCAATTATGATGTGTATTCATAAAGTATCAATAAAGATTTAAAAATTAAAAATATTCTGAAACTTGATAATCTCACTGTACTGCTCAAGTAGCACCTTCTCCTTCGGGGGGAAAAAAAAGATTAAGAAAGGCTGCTAAGAGAGGAAAGGGCATCTGTCAATGTTTGCTCCTCAGCCTAATTTCAAAAGCTGAGATTTCTGAAGGGCCATAGCTAGTTGAGATATTCCAATTAAATGTAGCCACGGCAAAGCCAAATCTTACCTGAGCAAATCGCAGCAGTGAAAGTTAGTTTTCAGCAAGTTTTCCCAACCTTTGCAAATGTCGACGAAGTCCCTTTAGCCACTAGCTCTCTGAACATCTCCTATCTGATCTCTTCACTGAGACTCCAAGAGGCTGTTACTTCAATCACACAGTGAAGTTAAGGACTGTGAGAGTTAAATGTTACCCAACAAGTGAAGATCACATTTTAAAATCCATATTATTTGCCCAGAAAAGGACTTTAATCATGAACTTTTAATTTTACATGTAATTAAAAGAATTTTCTGTCTAACTTTCTCTCCCCATAACTGTAATACAGCCCCTACGTCCAGCTGCCAGCTGCCCACCACCTACAAAAACCATTTC
This sequence comes from Petromus typicus, assembly GCA_004026965.1. Lineage (NCBI taxonomy): Eukaryota > Metazoa > Chordata > Mammalia > Rodentia > Petromuridae > Petromus > Petromus typicus. The sequence goes on from PVIR01016103.1 coordinate 26,122, forward strand.
CATGGTCTGATGGTTTTACTTGTAAGAAATTTTTCTCTAAGTTTATTCATGCTTATTAACTGTCTTAATTTCTTCCATCATAGATTATCAGTTTCTCAACTTTTCACATTTAATCAATCTCTGATAAATAAAGTAGAAATTATTACAGAACAAGACCTGGAGTAGAGACTTTACAAGGATGACTGCTGTTTTAATCTTTATTACTGCCTAAAAATATAGTTTTATTCTAATGATAGAGAGTTATTTATCAATGAAAGAGCAATTATTTCAAAGTCCTACATTCTTTCATTGAGAAAACTATGATCATGTCTTACTTCAAAGACTGCAATGCTCTGAACTAAACCGAGTTACATCTCACTCATTTCTATATTCAGAAAAGTGCTCTCTGCAAGGTATTTATTTCTGCATTTCATATTTGATGAAGTGAATATGTAATAATGCTTTTAAAATCTATGTTTTATATATTAGATACATGTATATATTTATATATCTATATATTATAAATATATTTATATTATATTTTATATAATTATATAATATATTGTATATTATATAATATATATTTATAAATATACTATACATTTTATATATAATATATTTATATATAAAGAAACATATATTATTAATGAATTCAATGCTATTACTTTATATTCAACCTAATACTTTATAAATATTATTTTTAAAATACCTACCATCCTGTATCTCTACTCCAAAATGAAGGATCAAGAGCAGTTTGTGATCCATAAATGGGATGGGAGCTGTACACTCTTGTAGGCTTAGAATTGAATTAATAGCAGGTATCAAGGAGCAAAAATTACAAGAAAAATGTTGAAATAAAGACGAGCAAGCATCATACCAAAATTCAGTGTGATTCATTCTTCACCAGCCATGCTAAACAGATACCCAGTTCCATTTTCAAATCACCTATGAGTAAACGCAACCACTGATCTCAAAACTGTCTTAGTTATCTGGGATATTTCCAGATGCTAGACTCGTGGTCAAGTTCATCAATGGCAAAGGTTTTAGAGATAAACACCCAAACTGCAAACCAAAACCCACTGACTTATTGCCAACATGGCAATTAAAGACTAAAACTGAGATTTTAGTTTTAGAAAAGACAACTCAAACATTAGCATCTTTTGCCTTAAAAGAAAAATAAATAACATGTGTGCCATAAGTTCACCATCAATGCATCTAGTTCAACTTCAAAATGTTAATGCTCAATGTGAATCTTAAACGTCTAAAATGACATGTAAGAATGCATATTAACATCAGCGTACTATGAGTTAGCTTTCATTCGTAAATACCTCTGGCTAATTCAGAGAATGGCCCCCATCAATTTATGTAACAGACAGAGTTGGATTTTTCAACAGAATTGGAGGTGGGATGAGAGGAGAATTTGTGTATCAAACAAATCTTGTTAAATCCTGTTTCTGCAATTCAAAACTTCAAAACATTGCGGATGTATGTATATTCTTTTTTAAATTATTTAATCTTTATTAGTACATTACATATATGCATCATGATTGCATTCCATAATGGGGATTTGTACCAGTATAAGACACAACTTAATTCTCATTTTTCCCATAGCCCTACCCACCCTACCACCCTCCAATATACATAAAATTTGTTTCCTTACTTTTTTGTTGCAATCTCATCATTTTCCCCTTTCACCCTATTTTACATTGAACATTTTCTATTTCACAATATATAACATACAGTTCTAGGACTCATTTACATCTTTATTTTCTCATACCAGAGAAACGATGCGATATGTACCTATCTGTGCACTATTTATTTCACTTATGAAGATATCTTCAAGGTATGTCCATCTAAGTAGAAATACTTCAAACTTATCATTTTTTATGGCAGAGTAATAGTCCATTCTGTAGAAGAACCACAGCTTTTTTATCCAGTCTCCAGTTGATGGACAACTGGAGTTGATGGGTTATTTCCAACATGTAGCAATCACAAATTGGGCTGCTATAAACATGGGTGCACATATGTCACTGTGATATGAGTCTTTTAATTCTTGTGTGTATATACCTAGCAGGGCAATGGCCAGGTCAAATGAGACCTCCAATCCTAATTTTTGAGGAATCTCCAAACTGATCTCCACAGGGGTTGTACGAGTCTACAGTCCCACCAACATTGGAGAAGGGTTCCTTCCTCTCCACAACCTCGCCAACATTTGTTGTTGGCTGAATCTGAAATGGCAGCCATTCTATGTGGAGTGAGATGAAATCTCAATGTTGTTTTCATCTGCATCTCTCGAATGACTAATGATGTTCAGCATTTCTTCATATGCTTCTTAGTTTCTCTTACTTCTTCCTTGGAAAATATCTGTTCATTTCAGATGCCCATTTTTTAATTGGGTCACTAAATTTGGGTGGGCTGATTTTTTTGAGCTCTTTATATATTCTAGATAGTAGCTCTTTGTCTGAGGAACAGCTGGTAAAGATTGTTTCCCACATTGTTGGTTGCCTTTTTGCACTGTTGTTTTCCTTTGCTGTGCAGAAGCTTTTGAAAAGAATGAGGTCCCATTTGTTGATTTCCTCAGCCAATTCCTGTGCTATAGAAGTTTTGTTCATGAAGTCTTTCCCTAAGACAGTGTCTTTGAGAGTTTTACCTAACCTGTTTTACAGAAGGTTTAGAGTGTCTGTTTTAATATTTAGGTCTCTTATACATTTTGGTTTTAGCTTTGTACATGGTGAAAGAGTTAGATCTAGTTTTAGTCTTTGGCAAGTTAAAGCCCAGTTTTTCCAGCACCATTTGTTAAAGAGGCTATCTTTCCTCCATTGAGGATTTTTGGCTCCTTTGTCAAAGATGAGGTAGCTCAGTGTATCTGGAGTAGTTTCTGGATCTTCTAGTCTAATGCATTGATTCTCGGGTCTGTTACTTTGCCAGTACCATGCAGTTTTTATCACAGTGGCTTTATAGTATAGTTTCAGGTTTGGAGTTGTAATACCCCCCACCATGTCCCTGTTGCTTAGAATTGCTTTGGCTATTCTAGGTCTTTTGTGGTTCCAGATGAAAGTTTGTATTTTTTTCTCTAGATCTGTGAAATATGCTGTTGGGATTTCAATCAGGATTGCGTTGAATGTGTAGAGTAGTTTTAGTGTAGAGTATAGCCATTTTGACAATATTGGTTCTTCCTACCCAGGAGCAATGTATGTCTTTCCATTTTTTGATATCATCTTCTATCTCCTTTTTCAGAGTGCTATAGTTTTCAGAGTAGAGGTCTTTCACCTCCTTTGTTAGATTGATTCCTACGAATTTTATTTTTTGGGGGTGCTATTGTGAAAAGGACTGACTCTCCAATTTCTATCTCAGTGGGTCTACTGTTTGTGTATACAAAGGCTATTGATTTTTGAACGTTGACCTTGTAACCGGCTACACGGCTAAAATTGGCGATTAGGTCCAGCAGTTTTTTAATTGAGTTTTTAGGATCCTCTAGATAGAGTATCATGTCGTCAGCAAATAATGACAAATTAACTTCTTCTTTTCCAATCTTTATTCCTTTTATTTCTTTCTCTTGCCTAATTGCTATGGCTAATATTTCCAGAACTATATTGAACAGAAGTGGTGAGAGAGGACACCCTTGTCTTGTTCCTGATCCTAGTGTGAAAAGTTTCAATTTTTGACCATTTAGTATGATACTGGCTGAAGGTTTCTCATAGATAGCTTTTATTAGTTTGAGATAGAGACCATCTATTCCAATCTTCTGTAGTGTTTTGAACATAAATGGGTGTTGTATTTTGTCAAACGCTTTTTCTGCATCAATTGAGATGACCATATGATTTTTCTCCTTAAGCCTGTTAATATAGTGTACAACATTGATTGATTTATGTATGTTGAACCATCCTTGCATTCCTGGGATGAATCCAACTAGGTCAGGGTGTATAATCTTTTTGATAATTCTCTGTATTCTGTTTGCCAGGATCTTATTGAGGATTTTGGCATCAATATTCATTAGAGATATTGGCCTGTAGTTCTGTTTTATGGTTGGGTCTTTCTCTGCTTTTGGAATCAGGGTAATGGTTGCTTCCAGGAACGAGTTTGGGAGTACTGCTTCCTTTTCAATTTCATTGAAGAGTTTCAGAAGTAGAGGCACTAACTCTTCTTTAAAAGTTTTATAGAATTCAATAGTAAAACCGACAGGTCCAGGGCTTTTCTTTGTTGGCAAGTTTTTACTTATATTTTCAATTTCACAGATTGTTATTGGGGCATTTACCATTTCTATATCTTTTTTATTCAGCTTTGGGTGTTCATATGTGTCTAGAAATCTATCCATTTCTTCTACATTTTCCATTTTATTGAAGTATAAATTTTCAAAGTAGGTGTTTGTTATCCTCTGGACTTCCTCTGGGTCAGCAGGAATTACTCCGTTCTCATTCCTAATAGCATAGATATGAGCGTTTTCCTTCCTTTGTTTAATGAGGTTGGCTAAGGGTCTATCAATTTTGTTTATCCTCTCAAAGAACCAGCTTTTGGATTCATTGATTTTTTTGAACCATTCTCTTGGTTGGTATTGCATTAATTTCTGCCCTAATCCTTTTAATTTCTTGCCTAGTGCAAGCTTTGGGTTTGCTTTGCTCCTCCCTTTCTAGTCACTTGAAGTTCAGAATTAAATTTTTTATTTGAGCTTGCTCCACTTTCTGGATGTAGACTTTCACTGCTATGAATTTTCGTCATAGAATTTTCATTGTGTTCCATAGATTTCTATATGTTGTACTGGGGTTATCATTTAGTTGTAAGAACTGCTCAATTTCGTCTGTGACCCATTGGTTGATCAGCAGAGTATTGCTCAGTTTCCATGTGTTTGTGAAGATCCTCAGCTTTCCTTTGCTATTCATCTCCAATTTCAGGGCACTATGGTCCGACAGTTTACAAGGGATAGCTTGAATCGCTTTATATTTGCTTAAGCCTCTTCTATGAACGAGCACATGTTCTATTTTGGAGAATGATCCATGAGCGGCTTAGAAGAATGTAAATTCTGACTTTATGGGGTGAAATACTCTGTAGGCACCTATTGAGTCCATTTGCTGAAGAGTCTGATTGAGCTCAAGGATTTCCTTATTGACTTTTTGTCCAGTCGACCTGTCTCTTTGTGACAGTGGGGTATTGAGGTCCCCTATTATTATTGTATTGGAGTTTATCTGGTTTTTCAAGTCCGTTAATTTTTTTTTATATAGTTGGGTGCATTAGAGTTTGGAGCATAGATATTTAAGATTGTGATTTCTGTCTCTTGGATTTTTTCCTGAACTAAAAGATAGTGTCCATCTTTATCTCTCTTTATCAGCTTTGGCTTGAAGTCTATTTTGTTTGCAAATAAAATCGCCACTCCTGCTTTCTTGCTGTTTACAGTCGCATGGAGTATTGTTTTCCATCCCTTTACTTTTAGTCCATGGGTTTCTTTCTGAATTAGGTGTGTTTCTTGTATGCAGCAGATTGTAGGATCTTGTTTTTTGATCCACTCTGCCAGTCTGTATCTCTTAATTGGCTCGTTGAGTCCATTGACATTAATCATTATGACTGATATAGGTAACTTTAGTGCTGTCATGTTTTCTTGTTCTTGGCTGTGTTATTCTACTTTTGCCCTTTCCCCATCAGTTTCTTGTTTGGTCCCATGGGTCGACTTGGTTAGGTCTCATGGATTTGTAACTTTCCTTATTTTTCTCCAAGATATTCTTTAAAATGTTTTGGAACACAAGTTTTGTATTTGTGAAGTTCTTCAGGTGTTCTTTGTCCTGAAAGTATCTTATTTTCCCATCAATTTTGAAGGATAATTTTGCAGGATACATTAGTCTGGGTGGGAAGTTGTTTTCCTTTAGGGCTTGAAAGACTTCACTCCAGGCTCTTCTTGCATTGAGTGTTTGAGTTGAGAAGTCCGTTGTGATCCTGAAGGGCTTCCCTTGGAATGTAACTGTTTTCTTTTCTCTGGCTGCTTTCAGTATTTCATTCTTTTTTTGGATATCTGGGACTTTTATGATGATATGCCTAGGTATAGATTTCTTCATGTCACAGGCATGTGGCATTCTGTATTCTTCATTCATTTGTATGTCCAATTCTTGACCTTTTTCTGTGAAGTTTTCTGCCATTATCTGTGTGAATAGCTTTTTGATGTCTTTAGCATTGTCTCCTGCTTCCTCAGTGACTCCATTCAATCTTATGTTATTCTTCTTTGAATCATCTAGGAGCTGTTGGATTGACTTTTCATTATCGTTTGCTTTTTCCCATAGATTATGCCTTTCCAGTTCATTGGTTGAGATCCTGTCTTCCAGGTCTGAAATTCGGTCTTCTGCCACATTCATTCTATTGTGCAAACTTTCATTTTCTTTCTTAATTTCCTGGGCTTCTGCTTGTAGGTATTTAAAAGGTTCCATTGCTTTTGCTATCTTGGATTTTATCAACTCCATTATTTCCTCTTTAACTTTATTAATCATCATGTTGACAGTGTCCAATATCTCTGCTTTCATCTCAGAGATCAGTTCTGATTTCCACTTTACTAGATGTACTTTGGTTACCATTTCTGAGTACCCTGGAGACTGGCCTTCCAACTTCTCTATTTCCCTGCCCCCTGTGTTACCTTGAGGTGATCTTTGTATCTGAGACTTTGAGTGTTTCCTCATCTCTGCCCTGTTTTCTGGCGCTGTTTGTTGCAAGTCACTTTCCTCCTAATAGTTAGGAACCTTAAAATAGCAGTGTTTCCTGGGTTGTTCTTTGCAGTCTGTATTGGGTCCTAAAGAAAAAGCCCTAGTTCTGACACACCATATCAGGTACTCAATCAATGCAGTCAGAACACCTTCTCCCATCTGCTTCAGAGGCAGGATGCTTCTGACTCCTTAACTGCTACAATGGCACTGCCTGAGGTTCCAATGGGCCCACCTGCTCACCAATACAGAGTCTCTGGGCTCACTTTTGCGTTCAACCTAGAGGCCAATAGGCTGTAAGCCCTGTGCAGCAGCAATGGTAGGGGCTGATGTTCCAACAGACTCACCTACTCACCAATACAAGGTGACTAGATGTGCCTCTGCAGTTGTTGTGGAGAAAGTCAGACTGACCTGCTAACCTTAGTCCCTGGGTGCTCTTCCAGTGTGGGTCTGGAGGCCAGTAAGCTCCAACCCCGGTGCAGATTCAGTGATGCAGTCGCCGTTTCCCAAGCTGCCCGCTGCTAACCTCAGTCCCTGGGTGCTCTTTTTATTTATATTCTTAATATAATTTATAAAATTGTCATCTTTTTTTCTATACTTTGTGGTGGACTGTTGTGAATTTTAAAAAATGGCATTCAATGTATTTAATAAAATATCAGATATTTTATAAAAGACACAAATACACTGCGCAGTCAGCTGCCACAGACGAGGAGGAAGTAGTGCCAGGGTGCTGTCCACGGCACATCACCTCAGTCAGGGAAGGTCACTTAAAGTTCTACAAAGGGAGGAAGATGAGTCAAAAGACCAGAAAGTGGCCATGGCAGTCCCAAAAATGACCTTTGAATTGGAGATGGGAAAAAGGAGATAAATTTGAGCATCATTAGGGAGACAATTTCATAGAATGTAGTGATTAAATTTTGTGTTGAAATGGAGAAGAAAGACATAATTTTATGAATTGGTACTGATTTGCCTGATTCTTTAAAGGGAACATTTCAGTGATGATAGATATAGAAGTGAAAATAAACTTATATATATATATATATGTATATATATATATATATGTATACATATATACACACATATGCACATACACATCTATACACACATATATATATACATACATACATATACACACATCCATAGATACATATATATACATATATGATATATAGATACATATATGCATAGATATATACATATGCATGTATGTATGTATGTATATGTAGATAGATACATATGTATGTATGTATGTATATATATATGTAGATACATACATACATATATGGCTCATATATTTGAGTCAGATGGCCCAAGTTCCATGAACACAATCTAACAATGCATTATATTTGAAACTCAAGAAAGTATCTTGGGTCAAGGATTAAAACCATCAGATTATAAGTGATAATTGAATCCATACAATATATGCATACAGTAAAAATAATGGTGAGAATACCAAGTGAGATGAGAACTTAATACCTCATTGAATGCTTGTGGAGAGAGTAGTTCATTATTTTTTAATGAAGTCTTGAGATATTGTGATAATAACTAATATGAGATTTCAGAGCTGGGGCATGGCCTTCATTTTGTTTTAAGAAATGAAAGATTCAAGCATATTCAGAAAACAATAAGCAGATGAAAAGAAAGAAGATAAAATTACATACAAGGAGTTTTTAAAGTAATTTAAGTGAGAATATAGGAGAACAGCAGCTTATCATTAAGCACAGCTCTCATCTACTTTTGACGCTAAAAAAACTCTATTTTCATTTTTTTCCTCTTAAATGTATCAACTAGCTCATAAGAATATTATGGCATACTATCTGATACAAGGATATCTCTAAAGAATAATGCATTATTTTGCCATCATTACTAATATTATCCCTATGATTGAGGTCCTAGGGATGGTTATTCTAACTCAGTGAATCAACAGAGCAGATTTTACAACTGAGTGAAAACATGAATTCTATTGTTTCTGTTGATAGTAAAGAAGCCGCTTCTTCAAAAGGTTCCCTGGCCTTCCAAAATTAGATCTTTGAGTTTTAAAGACTTCTTATTACCAAATATCTCAAATAAAATAAAAACATGAGAAGTGTTCTATTAATTCCCTAAGGATGAAACAGCTAATTCCAAAACTTTTTGGTGCAAAACAACAGAAAAATATTGTCCCACAGTTCTAGAAGACAGAAGTTCTACCTCAAGATGTGGCCAAACCCTGCACCCTCCTTGCCCCTGTGCCTTCGATGTTTACAAGCATTCGTTAGGCTGCTGGAATTCTAGGATCTCTCTCTGCCTTTGTGAAGCCTTTCTTCTATATCTACCTCCTTTTTCTTATGAGAACTCTTTTTATTGGAGTTAGAGAGAATCTCAATCAGATGTGAAACCCTAGAGCTTCCAGTGATAAGAATAACCCATGGAGGCTGGTGTACTGTAAGTTTGCCACCACTGATCTAGAAGATATAGCCTGATCCCATCTCCAGATCCTTAATTGTATTTTCAAAGATGTGTTTTGCAAATTTGCAGTCAGAAATTCTAAAGATATGAACAAAAATCTTCAGGGAGCAAACTTTCAACACTCCACAGAGATAGTTCTCAGATCTTTTCACCTTTTTCTCATTATTTTGATGAAGCTCTGATTCTCAAAAGTTTCCACAATAATAAACCTACTATTAAACAATAAATATTAAATAATGACATTTCAAATAGGCAACATATCATTACCCTTTGTCTAATGAGACTTCCTATATGAAACAGTTAAGGATAATTTTATCTGGACTGGGGATGTAGTTCAATAGAAGATCTGTTGCCTAAAATGTACAAGAGTAATTTAATCTTTTGATTTTATTTAATTCCAGTACAGACCACTACAGCCTTTGGAAAAAAAAATAATACAAATGGAATGACATTTTTCACAATACCAAAAAAAAAAATGACTGCTCTGAAAGAATAAAATCATAAGCTTTTTCATTATACACTTTTTGAAAGACATTTTATTTATTCTACTTGATGCTAATGATCAATGAAAATATGAAAATGCAAAAAAAGGATGAATATACATTTGAACATTGATACTAAAAAGACATATTAACTTACCACTCTGACATGCAGTATTCATGATGATTATGTTTTTATGGTCCTTCAAAGAATATATTTATATAACACTCATAAACTATCAAATAAGGAATACACAGAATTAAATATTTGTTTTAATGCTTCCTAAAGATGGAAAATTTGAGATACATCCCAAAATTTCTGACAGCTAAGTCAAGTTGAAGCTGTCGTCCTCCTGTAGTAGACACTGTGGTCTGAGCAGTGAGGACCACACCCGACCTGAAAGCATGAGCTTCATTCTGCTGTGCATGGATCACAATACTGTCTCTGTATGTCACTTTCTGTGCATAACAGGCTATTCTTCATTTCCAAAGATACTGCCTCTGAGTGAGCAGAGACAGAACCTCTCTACCATTCTTCCTGTTCCCACAGTCCACACCCTCCAACTCACTGCCAGAAGGGATATCTTTGTGTTATTTTTCTTAGGAGGAATTGTGCTGACCTTGTCTACTCCTGGATCTAGGTTCTTCCCTGGACATATGACAAACATTTTACAAGACAGGTGATCTTGAGCAGGAACATAACCTGTGGCTTTTGAGCAGAATGAAATTAATTGCCTGGCATGAAACTAGATCAATGGTCTTGTTAGTACAGCACTCTAAGTTCTGTATGAATACAAACATATACATGAGTGTAAAATGTATGACTGCAGAATAAATAAAACAAGCACACTTTTATTGGTAAGAAATGATAACAGTTACACAAAGTGAAGCATCAGCATTAAACAAAATAAGCATTCCATGTTAATAGGAGCATATCAAGCTGGCACTGGCACTTGTGATCTTTTTTCTCCTTGAAATGAAAACAGTAGTCTAGCCATTCACTGTATGTGTGCATGTGTGTAGTGAATGGATGTATACATATGTGTGTGAATTTAATACAATATGAATATTCAATAGGTCATTATCTTTTGAGATAATACCAAATATCTGTGATCAAAATTTCTTTAAAGACAGATATTTCACCTTGTAGTCCAGTAGAA
>PVIR01016104.1:0-37082 GCA_004026965.1 Petromus typicus
CCCAGGTCCTTGCACTTGCAAGACAGGTGCTGAAACCACTGAGCTAAATCCCCAGCCACAGTGTCGGGAACACAAATGCACTGCTCTGCCTGTGCACAAGACACTTCTATTGAGATTCTGCATCACGTGAAGACAACCAAACAGCAAGAGCCTCCACCAAGCTGTGGAAATGCTGGTTCTCCCAACCACTACTGGTCTGAAAAGCCACAAAGATGGACTCTTGTATTGCTTAGTTTTCCTTCATGTATTTGAGCATGGCTCTCTCCCAGTCCAAATGAAATAAGAGGAAAAAATAAGTCTGGGTATATTGACAACCCCCCCCCACGCAACATTTCATGTACTTTTTGGAAGGATATAGTTTCCACCCTCTTTAGTTTACACGAAAATTTTACTGTCACAATTTCCAACTGTGAATCCCTGAGGCTCAGTGACACTCAGGGATAGCAGCAGACAGAGATGCCTCATGTGCTCTGGGGCTGCCTTTGAGCTGGATTAGGGAGCAGCCAGAACCCTGCTCCTGCTCACAGCCCACCAGCTCACCCAGGAGGGCACAGTGTGGCTCCTGTCCTCCTTTCCGACCTGTGCCCTTGGCTCCTCTTGCTTCTTCCCACTTTGCCTCCCATCCACTTTGACATCAGCATCTGTCCTCCAGGATGCCTCTAGGTCTGGCCCTGCCTATTCTACTTGGTAAATCACAATTTACCATTGTCCTCCAGGCCAGGTGTTCATACTAACCTTAACCTTCAGCCATCTAAATCAGTCACGGCCAGACACCAAATTTCCCTCATGTGGGTGTCGATTTGTTTCTTGAACTCATCCCATGGAGTCAGATTTACAGACTTAAGATGTATTTCCTGAGCACTCTTTATGTGACAAGCTCGAAGGACCAAGACACTCAGACTCATAAAGGTTCCTGCTCTGTGAGCAGGTTGCAGCACCTTGGAGTGGGCAGGGGGCTGGCTCCTGCCTAGGCACTGGTGACCTGAGCCACGGACAGTGAGAGCTGAACCCCGAAAGGTCAAGTCTGTTCCTCACATATATAGCAAAAAATCCAAGGCCAGGAGGTCAACAATGCCAATGGGATTTGCCAAGACCACACAGTGGTACAATGGAGAATCAGGGTCAGAAGCCAGGTGTCCATCTGCAGACCAGGGTCATACTAGTCCCCATTCTTCCACAGGTCACAGGCCTTGTGTTCTTCATCATACTGGGGTTTATCAGACTCCTGCTATGAAAGAAAAAGTTACAAATCCTACACCATCACAAATCAAAAGAAAGAAAGATGCTTCCAGACTACAGCAACTCAATCAGTCTTATTTCCTAGACATAGGAAATATGTACCCAGTTTCAAATCACTGGGCACATTCTCAAGAAACATAGCTACTTATATCTATTAAAAACTCCCCCAGTGAGTGTGGTCAGCACTTAGGTTTCTAGTTTATATATTATGGTCTCATGTTTCCCAGCTTGGTAGACCATAGTGAGCATATCAGCATCACAATGCGGCCTTGGAATTTGCAAATGTCAGATTTAATCTGGCCTTTCCCTGGCACCTGCTGAAGTCAGAACCCTGGGTAAAAAGATGGTTACCCCGCACTTGTACCTTAGAGCACTCTGTAACTGCAAAAGTGCTTCTCAGTGTTTTGAAGACATTTATTTTCCCAGTACTTCTCCTGTGAGAAAATGGCTGTGATCCAGAAAAGTTAGCGTAGGCCATTTCCAGAGTTGCATCACGGGCATGAGGAGGGCCAGCACTTGGTAGTTTTCAGTTCAAAATCCTTGGTGAAGAGTTCGGGGGCTCTTCCTCAGCACAAGCCAGACTGAGGTGATTAACACTGCAAGCTACTGCTCTAAGAGCAGCCAAAAAGGAAATCTTTCTCCTGGGTCACTTAGTTCCTTAATGTACAAATCACCTATTGCATAGTTGCACAGTAAATCCCAGCCTCCTCACACTTTTTTAATCTTATCCTGTAACACAAAATAATACCATACCCACTAGGAGACAATAGTGTCTTAATTCAACCAATCAAAAATTTTGGGCACAGGAACCATGAGTCCCTCTGTTTAGCTGTATAGTTGTACTATTTGCTGATGGTCTGAGTGTTGCTGGGGCAGGGCCCAGAGAGAGTGCAAATAAGTATGTCAATGTGCCTCTCAGTTGCCCCTAGTTTACAGAGAGGAGAGATGGTACTTGACATAAAAGGAATACATCTCTAATTGTGGAATGTCCAGTACCCTTGGAAGTGGGGAAAAGGCCAAAGGCAGAATCCTCACCAGCCTGGAGACTCCTGCAGGAGCTCATGGATGCATGCATTCAGACATGGTTCTCAAAGTCCATTGAGCACAAAAACTCTTTCCTTCAAGTTCCTGGGTGCTGCTGCTGCAGCAGCTGGTCTAGGGAGAACCATAAGGTGGGAAGGTCTTGGTCAGGTGATGTCCCCTCTGAGGGAAGGGATGCCAGGTGTCTCTACTGTCAGGATGTCATCGGGCTCCAGACATGGATTACAGTGTGTGTAAAGTTCCCAGCCCACCTCTATATCTCTGGTGTTCTTAGCTCTCAGGCAGCTCAGGCTGAGGCAACAGAAGACCATCTTCTGGGGCCTCAGACAGTGGCATTTACTGATCAGCATCCTGGAAGCTGGAGGTTGGACACTGGGGTGCAGGTAGGGTCTGCTGGTTCAAATGAGTCTCTTCACAGGTTGCAGACTGCTTCCACCTAGTTATAATTACACATGGAGGAAAGAGGTGTAGCAAGTCTCCAAGGCATCTTTTATAAGGGTGCTAATCTCATTTGCGAGGGCTCTAATAACCACCCCCAAACCCCCAGATACCATCACATTGAGATTGGATTTAACATATAAAGTTTGTAGCCACACATTCAGTTTGCAACAACAGTATTGAAAGTGATTAAGAAAGTATTGAAGGATAAAGGAGAAAAGTGTTAATGTGCTATTAACTGCTTCAGTTCAGTTTTTGAAGAAAATTCCTAGACTTTGAAAGACTCATCTTGAAAAGGATGGTGCCCAGCTGTTCCCATCTAATCATGAAGCTGTTTTTTCCTGAAAAACACTTGTTTTTCCACAGAACATGTAGCAGATATTATTAAGGAGAAAGCTGAAGATATTCATGACCAGGTCTAACACAAGATAAGCCAGCAGGTGCGCAAACGACCAGAAGGGGCACTTCTGTGCTCCAAATGAACCACTTCCTCACTGTCCATTGGTCTCGCAACCAGCTCCTCTCTCTGTTTCCCAGTGACACTGGAGTGGTAGAGCCAGAAGAGACACTAGCCTCCCTTCAGCAGGTTCTCTTCATCCTTTTCCTCTGGCAAGTTATAGAAGGTTTTGTATGCAATGGAGGAACATGAAAAATAAAGTGGAAAGGAATAAATAAGAAAAGTAAGGGCTGGGGATTTAGCTCAGTGGTTCCTGCACTTGCTTTGCAAGCACAAGATCTCAAATTCAATCCCTAGTAACCACATACAACAATGCTGGCATGGAGATTCACATCTATAAGCCCAGTAATGGTAACCACATACCACAATGCCAAGCATGGTGGCTCACGCCTGTAATCCCAGCACATGGGAGGCAGAGGCAGAAGGAGTGCTGTGAGTTCAAGGCCAGCCTGAGCTACATAATGAGTTCAGGCAAGCCTGAACTAAAAAGCAAGACCACGTCTCAAAAAAATAAAAATAAAAATTAAACAAACAAGGTAGATGAAGGCACACGGGTTCACTGAAAGCAGTGCTACAGTAATCTACAGGAAAAAGAGCCAGTGGTCATACCCAAAGACGCCCTCTAGCAGACCTGGTCAAATAAAATTTGACTGGCTATTGGATCCTATGCCTGGGTCCAATGGCCAGGAGAGGCATAGGAAACAGACAAGAAGGGTCAACACAAGCCTGGCTGCCAGGGTCTCACAGAGTTCTAGGATAGGGTGGACAGAATAATGACTCCATAAAGACATCGCTCATCTAATTTCCAAGAACAAAGATTCTGCTTCCTCACATGACATCCGATTCTTTGCAGATTTGTGGAGTAAAGAATCCTGACGTGGGCATATTATCCGGGAATATTTGGTGTGGCCAGTGCCACTGAAAAAGAAAAAAGAAGCAGGAGAATCAAAGGAGACATGAAAACAGAAACCTGCAGGGAAGACAAGGCTTGTGATTTTGAATGCAAGCACAGGGCCGTGAGCCCGGAAATGCAGTTGGCTTCTGCATTCCAGCTGGAGAAAGCAAGGAAGTGAGTTTCCTGGAGCCTGCAGAAAGAACACCATCCTGCCAACACTTTGATTTTAGCCCTTGAGACCAATCTCAGAATTTTTCAGAGCTGCAAGTTATTACTTCTGTGTTGTTGCAAGAGAAAAAAGTCGTGGTCCTCTCTGCAATAGCAATAGGAAACCCTATAGAGGAAGAGGACCTAGAGCTGTGAGATAGGCCTGAGTCCCTACCCCTGCTCCAGCCAAGGCTCAGGTAGAGCTGAGCCAGCTCCAGTGAGGAATGTGGCCATGGATCTTCCTGCATATGGGTAGCTCGGCCATGGACCCTCCTCACTCTGAGCACCCTAACCAGAGACTATAATGGGGCTTGAAAGTTTCTGTGCTAATCTGGACATATCACATATTGTGGAAATTCTACATAGTATTTTCCAGATCTGAGAGACTTCTCCTTGGTGAGAGCCAACTTAGAATTCTCCATCCAGCTGAGCCAATAAGTTGTATACAGTACTCATGAGCAGAAAACTAGGTCGGAGACAGAGATTTATTAACAAGAAACATTGTTCAATAATACTGCGAAGACTACATGCAGAAAGCCCTACATTAAGCATTCAAAACAGAAAAAAATTGATTTAAAGCCATTCCCTAAATGAGCCAAAAATAATTTCCAAGAGGTTTGGGATAATGCCAAAAATAGCACAGAGCAAAGTCCATGGAACTACATTAGACCCAGAAGTACATTCACTCCGCAGCTGAAGTTGGTCCTTCCAGCCCTGCACCCTATGTAGCAGGAAACTAAAAAGAGGGCAACACACAGGGCCTCCCCATGTACTGATCAAGAGGAGAAAGAACTTTAAATGAAGAAGAAGTTGGTCTTGGTCTAACCATGGTCTTTACTTGGCAAAGACATGATCCAATGTATTTTGGAGATTGTGAACTGTAGCGTGGCAGTAGAAAAGAGAACCAGGGGTCACAGAGTTGAACTCTACCCATCATCATTCATTCAACAAGCACTGAGTCTGATGTGCCTGATGCTGCACTCAATAATGAGTTATGAAGATGCACACAGATGTTCTGGCACAGGAGTGAGGAAAGGAGGCTAGGAAGTGGAGCTGCTGGAAAGATGCAAAGATGTGCTGGATTCATAGTGTAGATGCTGCCTGACTTACTGTGGAGTCACATCCAGGTAAACTCATCCTCAGATGAAAATACCATGAGTTGAAAATGTATCCTACCCACCTAAGGTACAATTAAATGTGCTCAGAACACATGAGCTTACAGTTGGGCAAAATGATCTGACACAAACCCTTTCTATAATGAAGCATTAAACATCTCACTGCAAGTAAAGCACAGAGTGGTTGGTTGCATGGGCACAATTTGAAGCCTCATTCAGCGAGCCCAGGAGCTCTAAGGCAAGGGTTGCTGCCTGGGGAGGTGATTTGTGAAGGGTCCCAGGAGGGAGTCGCATTCTCATTAAGTCTGGTGGCATGAGTGGGAATCTTCCCAGTGAAGAGGGTGAAATTCCAGCAGAGGAACAGCTGAAGAACAAAGATGTCATTCAAGCTCATACTCCTCAGACTCTTATTTCATTTCTGTCCTTGGCTACTCAGCTGGGTTTCCTGCAAAGCCAGTGCCTTCCCTACCAGCCCTTGGTGCAGGTCTCTGAGGAGTCATCATCCCATCAGTGGGCTCCCTGCTAAGCCTGTGTCCTATCTTTGGTCCTGCCTGACAAGGCCTCTGTAGGATCCAGCCGGCGTGTTCTCTCTGGTTCTCTTCCCAACTCTGTCACTGCCCTCACTCCCCTAAGGATGGAATCATTCACATTAATTACAACGGCACGCCCAGCCACATCTGGAAACCCTGGCCCCTGAAGACTGGCTTCAGGGCTCTGAGTCGGCTCCATGGGCTTCTGAGGCACTCTCACTCTCAAATTCACCTCAGGGGGCACGTGTTGCATGGAACTATTTTGTTTTTAAAGTTTGCAATTTGATACTTTTATACTGTTTTGCAACCATCACTACCTCCTAGATCCAGAATATTCCATCACCCCAAAGCAGTCCTTCCTTCCAAGTTCCCTCTCTTCCTATACACTAGCAACCACAAAGCTTTCTGTTTCCATGGATTTGCCAACTCTGAAATATCATAGAAGTGGAATCATATAATATGTCACTTTTTTTGTGACTGGCTTCTTTCATTCTGTGTTATCTTTTAAGGACCAGTACTGTTATGGCAGGTGTCAAAGCTGCACTCTTCTTTATGCCTGCCTAATACTCCTTTGTGGAGATAGACCACTTTTGTTTTTCTGTTTATTTGTTAATAGAACTTTGGTTTTTTTCTACCTCATGATAATTTGAATAATGTTGCTATGAACAATGTTTATAAACATAGTCATGTGCCAAACATCTTAGTTGACAATGGACTCTGTATGAGCCAGTGGTCCCACGAGTTTGTATCATCTAGTGACACCATAGCCATCTTAGTTTGCCTGTTCATCTACAATTTTCATATATATTGTAGTATGATAGGATGATGAAACCACCTACTGGCCCATGACAGATCCCCTTCATTAGATGATACATGACTGTGTTTGTTTGAAGACCTGTTTTCAAGGCTAGGAATTTAGTTCGAGTGGTACCTCACCTATCTTGGAAGCACAAGGGTCTGAGTTTGATCCCAAGTACCACACACATAGAAAGACCTGTTTTCAATTCTAGTTAGCATGTGTCTGGGAATGAAACTCTAGTGTCACACAGTAACCTCATGTTTAACATTTTGAAGATTTTCCAAACCATTTTTATCCCTCCAGTAGAGCAGGAGGGTTTCTGTTTCTTGATATCTGTTCTGATATGTACCATTTTTAGGAGTATGGTTTTTTGGTTTGTTTGTTTGGTTGGTTGGTGACCATCACATTGGTAGGTACAGTGTGGTCTCATTGTGATTTTTATTTGTATTGCCCAAATGACTAACATCTCATGTGCTATTGGCTATTCCATATTATGATCATCACTATTTTTATAAGAAAAAAATCACCTCTGAGATAGTTACATCAAGTATAGTAATAACAGTTAACATTCATTTTTATGCTGAATCATACGTTAGAGTTCTTTCCATGGATTAACATTTGTGACAATCTGTTTTTCCTCCTTTAAGTAACCTGTTCAATGAATTAGAATTCATCTCAGAGTCTACATCGGCTAACTAATCAATGGTTCTAAAAGCTGCTTTATCATCACATTCATGAGTCAACTGGAGGAACATTGATTTAGTTTCTGCTATTTATTTATTTTTTTTTCTAAACCATATGAAGTTAAGTTGTATTTTGAGAATTTTTTTCTCAAATCACTACAATAAATGAAAGGTGAGAGACTGCCATAGAGAAATAATCAATCAATGTGTCAATAAGCCTGGCCTTTGTATCATACGAACAAGTGACTAAACATTTGACTGCTTTGCTTTAAGGAAAGGAATGGAAAGTCTCACCTCTCCCCACGTGTTTCCCCATTTGTTTCTGTGTTTTCTTCCTAGGCTCAAAAGGAAAGTGATGGAGAAACTAAAGAGCTGCACTGAGGTGCCCATTTTGGGCTGCGTTGTCATATTTATATAATCTCTCTCTCTCTCACTCACTCTCCCTCTTTCTTTCTCGTCCTCCTTCCCAAAGCAGTTTTCTTTGTCTTAAATTATAATTAGACAGATCAAAAAATAAATATTGTGTCTAAGTTTACAACTCACTGGCCTCTATTCATGTGGATGGAAAGAGGAAGATGAGAGAGAGAGAGAGAGCACTTAAATCAAGTGAGAAAGAGATTGCAAGCATATACCAAACACTAGTGGAACAGTCCCTCACTGCTACACATGTGGGTGGCAGAAATAGGTTGTTTTCTTTGTATCAAGAATTTCTTGTTTTTTCTTTGAATTATGTGAATGCAGGATGAGTAATGACAGAGTTATTGCATAACAAAGATACCCTAAATTGGGATCAAATACTTGTTCCCTGGAAACCCAGTGGCTTCCTGTGAAGCCAAGCCATGCACCAAGCTCACACAGCAGGTACTGTAGCAATGAACTCAAACTGCAAGTCACTTCAGACCACGGTCCAGACCCAAGAGAAAAACAGTCGCTGGTGGATGATGTGCCCCTGCCACAGAGCGAGGGCTGCCCCACCACCACTCTGCAGACTGGAACCTCCAGATTCCAGAAGCGGAGTCATATTGTCATGCCATAGGTGCAGGTGTTTTTACAAAGTAAAGTCAACCACAAAGAAAAACCGAAAATGTAATTTTTTCCTTTGCAGCAACCTTATACAACAATCTTCACCTTCCAAAGGAAATCTTGCTACTAAATTTTAGATTGGGAATATCATCATTTTAAAAGAGAAATCTTAAGAAAGCGTTTATTAGTATTGTTAGGCATATAAATTCTATCCTCTCTTGGCCTTTCTAAAATTTAAACATTTAGGTCGTGTTTGCAGCACGTAAGGATTACATTCATAATGAGGAGTCAGTACAAGTACGTAACACACTTAATCCTTTTTACTTCTCCTCCCCTCCCACCTTCTCTCTCCATCTCTTGAGCCCCTTCCCATTCGCAAAAGATCTAGCTCCCTGTTTCTTGTCATCCCTCTTTTATTCTGGTCTTTGTATTATCTATACTTTGGGTTTCTCATATAGGAGAAACCATGCCATATTTAAGCAAGCTTGTATGTCTGATTTGTTTCCCTTAACATTAAAGACTCAAGGTACTTCTGTTTTCCTAACAGTTATCTTTTTTATAGCAGAGTAGTACTTCATTGAAAATTTTATAATATGTCTTAGAATACCAATATATTTATCAGAGATCTCTGCATTTACATCTCATCCATAAAATTAAACTATTTTCTCATAATGATTACACAGTACTTTCTTATACTTATTGCTACACTTTTATTCTTGTTGCTATTGTAAATAGCATCTCTATTAATTCTATTTTAACCATTTATTAGTTCCAGTAACACTGCTAACTTTCTTATTCATTTAAGTAATTCTTGATTTTTTTTTTTATTCTTTAACTAATCATGTTGAGGTATTTGTTGTTGTTTTAAGATAACTCCTTTTTTCCAGCTAAAATTTTGTGCTTTAATCAACATCTCCCCCATCCCTCCCCTTCTGACCACTGTTCTGTCCTCTGCTTGTGTGAGTTTGACTTTTCGAGGTTCCATTTGTAAATGAAATCATATGGTAGTTGATTTTCTGTGCCTGTTTATTTCACTTAGCATAATGTCTCCCAGGTTCTTCCAGTGGTTTTTCAAAACAGGAAGTTTCTTGGTTTTTTCACTAAAAAGTCCTGAGTTTTACTTCCTTCATCCAATGCCATTTCTTTTTCTTGTCTCACTGTACACACAAGGACTATCATCCAGAATCACGTGGATTTCTTCCTACCATGGCCCTTGGGTTTTCATTTATTTGCTTTATATTTTACTTCCTTTCTTTTTTTTTTTTTTTTTTTTTAGGTTTTTTGAGACAGGGTCTCGCTTTTTGTGGTTCAGGCTGGCCCTGAGCTCAGCCTCAAACTCACATCACAATCCTCCTGCCTCTGCTTCCGAGTGCTGGGATTACAGGCGTGGGAGTCACCATGCCCGGCACTGTGGTATGTGGTACTGGTTGCTGCTGGGTGTGGGTCTCCACACCCAGTATTGTTATGTGGTTACCGGGGAATCGAACCCGGGCCTTTGCGCTTGCAAGACAGGCACCGGAACCACTGAGATAACTCCCCGGCCCCTCATTTTTTAAAAATTGGATTTATCAATTTTTATTTAGTTGTTCTTTTTCACCTGATTGGAGAAATGCATTTCTACATGCATTCTTTACTTTTAAAGCTCCATATAATACCCTGTTATGTACTGGCTGGGCAGGCCCAGGACACCATAACAGCCTGCCTAGATATTTCTGAGTCAGTCAGTTCTGGATGATGGATATCAAGAACAGTAACTTTAAGTTTTCTGGTCCAGGGATTATGGAGTTTCTTTACAAGCAGTAATGCTAGAAAAGACGATGAAACGCAGGTTAAATTAACAGTTATATGTGATTTATTTTCTAACACTAGGCCTACCCTGATTCACTTATGGGCAATACCCAACAGCTGTTCCTGGTCTATTTCAGTCCACAGAAGCTTCATAGGAATATTTGGTCCCATGAAAATACCAACAGTATTTCTCATAAAAGTAGAGAAAACAATCTTAAAAGTCATGTGTAAACAGAAGAAACCCAGAATAGGAATAACAATTCTGGACCAGAGCTAAGGAAGAAGGCATCACAACCCAGACTTTGAGTTATGTTACAAAGATACTTGGTACCAGAACAGAAACAGTTACAAGGATCAGTGAACAGGATAGAGGATGTAGAAATGACACAGAGAGAACTTATATTTCATAGATGGACCAAAAATCATGCACTGCAAGAAAGATAGCCTCTTTAACAAATGGTGTTGGGAAAATTGGCAATACACATGAAAATGATTGAAATTAGACCCACGTCACTATCCATATAGTAAACTGAAATAAAAATGGATCAAAAATCTATATTAAAACAGGAACACAACCTGGAAGATAAAATAATTAAAACCCTTGGAGTCATAGATATAGGCAAGGGCTTCCTGAACATAATCTCAGTTGTACAAAATATAATATAAAGAGTCAAAAATTAAGGTTATATTAAATTTTTAAAACTTCTGCATACAACAAAGGAATCAATTAATAGAGTGAAGAGATAACTTGAAGACTGGGAAATAAAATTTTGTCATTTGTGACCTGGACAGAGAATTAGTATCTAGAGTAAATAGAGAACTCACAAAAAATTAGCCCCCCAAAATAAAAGACCCAATAAAAAAGAGAGGACCCAAACAAACTGTAAATATACTGAAAGATTCCAAGAACTTCCACTTTCTCTCATTTTTAAACTACTCTTAGTTTCCTTTGTACCTCTTCTCCTGAAAAAAAGAAGCTAATTAAAGAGCTCTTTGTACTTACAGCAAAGTCTTTTCACTGTATTTGACCTCAACCCTCAAAACAAATCAAGAGAACTTGGAAATACCAGTCAAACTAACCAAGGAAGTAAAAAACCTCTATAAGGAAAACTGAAGAACTCAGAAAAAAGATCAAAGAGGAATTCGGCAAACAGAAAGATATTCCTCACTCCTAGCTATGCAGAATCCATATTATAAAAATGGCTATAATACCAAATCAACATATAGATCTAATATAACCACAGCCCAAATACAAATAACATTTCTTACATGAAATCAGAAGAGATCTAGAATAGCAAAAAACAATGCTGGGCCACAAAAACAAAGCAGGACCCATAACAATCCCAGATTTCAAACTATGGTACAAAGCTACAGTGATTTTTAAAAAATGGTACTGACACAAAAACAGATATATGGATCAGTGAAAGAGAATAGAAAATGTAATATTGAGTCATCTGATTTTTCATAAAGGGACAAAAACGTATGCTGGAAGAAAATAGCATCTTCCAAAAATCATACTGGGAAAATTGATTACACACATGTAGAAGATTGAATCTAGACCTATGTTTATCACCAAACACTAAAATAAAATCTAAGTGGGTTGAAGATGTAAATATTAAAACAGAAACACTAAATTTCCTGGAAAGTAGGTAAAACTCTCAAAGACATAGGCATAGGAAAGGACTTTCCAAACAGAACCCCAATTGGACTGGTAATAACATCAGGAATCAACGAATGTAGCTAGACCAAGTTAAAATGTTTCTGCACAGCAAAGGACATAATCATTAGAATGAAGAGGTGACTTACAGAATAGGAAAAAATTTCTGGCAGCTGCTCTTTTATCATTCCCAATGTCCCAGTGCTTAAAATATAGGCCAATATGAACATTAAGTTTGCATCACTCTCAACTAAATTAAATAAACATATTCATATTTCCTGAATTTGCATCCAGGAACTGGTAATCACTTGAATAATTTTGTTGAGCTATAAAAATGCAAAGAATGAAATGGCAACTTTGATAACAGTGTGATAGCTTGGCTTTTCTCTTTACATGGTCTGGTTTACATGGATTTCCTGATTTATTTTCTTTAAATTTCACTACCTAAGCTAAATTGTTTTCCCACCATTTGTAAAGGTTTCCTTCATTTTCTCTGACTTAAAATTAGTTAAGTTTCTGGTGTTTTCTGAGACCTAACTACTCCCTTAGAATCCTTTCACTCCAAGCTAGGTGCAGTGGCATGCCCCATAATACTGGCATTCTGGGAGGCTGAGGCAGGAGAATAGAAAATATGAGCCAAAACTGGCACTTTAGTGACTTAGTGCAGCCATGTCTCAAGAAAAGAAAATAAAAAGGAGTGGGGACATAGTTCAGTGCAAAAGTATTATGTTCAGTGCCAAGTAATGCAAAAATAAAAAAAATCTTCACTTCAAATTCCATTTATTTTTCATGGAAATTTTATTGATTATTTTAATTCTACCTGCTCTTGCATTCCCTCAAATTAATCATTTTAAAGAAAAAGCTTAAATAACATTTCCTACCACGTATAATTGATTTTTTACCTTTTTGTTTCTTTCATCTTCCACTGTCCTTCAGGGGATCAGTTTTGTTCTTTCTGGACACATTACTGTCTCAGAGAGGGATGGAGCTAACACCAGCAACCGGAAATGTTCTTATTTCATCCTCATCCTTGAATGACAAGCTAGCTGACTATAGAGTTCTAGGCCAACAGCCTAGAACTGTTACAAACAATAGTATTTACTGGAATTTAATATTGTTAATGAGAAATCTAGTTTTAGTGTAACTATTGTTGCAGGGCTTCCATCACCAAAGGTGAAGGGGGAATTGCTTCTTGGCACTTTTTCTGCTCTCTCTGCTTCTTGGAAGCCATGAGGTGAGCATCTTTCCTCCGCCATGCCCTTCTGCTTGCGTGCTGCTGCCTCACAGTAGACATAAAGCAGTGGAGTGGGCCTGTCATAGATGGACCCATCTGAAGCCACAAGCCAAAGTAAATCTTTCTTCCTTCAAGCTGTGTGTCAGATTTTTTGCCTAAGCTGCAGAAATCTGACCAACCCCTAGATGTTTATTTTCCTCTGACATTTGCTTGATCTTTCATATGCTGTAGTGTTTTTGAAGGTAAGTTTAAATATGGAGTAGTTTTTGTTGTTGTTTGCTTGCTAACGTGCAATGGATGGAACTTAGGGCCTCAGGTATGCAAGGTAAATGCTCTACCATGGAACCACATCCTCAGACCTGTACAGTTGTTTTAGTTTTTCATAAATTCTAAAACTTCTCTACCTTTATTTTTCTAAACACTTCCTTCTGAGGGAAACTTAGTGGGTTGGGTCATTCCTAAGCCAACTGATATACCTTTCAGAACTGTGTTGGAACTTCATCCTGTCTTCCATGTTGTTCAGCAGACTGCATTCTATCACTGAAACTCTCTGTGGTGCACTCTGGGGACCTCTCCAGACCCACTTTCTGGGTCACTAGTGACCTCTTCAATGGAATCCTTGTTATCGTGTTGCTCATCTATTGAGTGTTCATTATGATAGTCTTATTTCTATTTCAACACCACTAATTCCTTTTTAATCTACCTGCACTTCTTCACTGCCTCTCCTCTAAGACTTTGATTGTATTAACACTGGCATCTGCTTTAGCTTGTTTTCTGAGGGTGTGCTTTATCCTGGTGGCTAAACGCAAGCATTTGTGCACCAAACTGTTTCCTTACCTGATGCACAAAACCGACTGTCATGAGCCACTTCTGTGCACAGTGCTGCATCTGCCCAGGGAAATGGGAACTTCAGCATTCCTAGGCCAAATTCATGTCAGTTTCTCAGGATAAATCCTCTTTTCCTCAATTTTGAACATACCAAATCCTCAAATGGCCTAGAATTCTGCAGAATAAGGCCTGAAGTATGGACCCTACTTCTGAGCTGTGCTCCCACATAGATGGGCAAGTTTCTCAAGCACTCACACACAGATGGGACAAGATAGGAACTCTCAATCCCACAAAAGCCACAGTCCAGCTCTGTGTTGCATGTGAGATGTGGTGTAGGATCCAGCCTAAGAGCTGAGCTCACAACCTGACCAAGAGGTTATGGACGTGAAAAATACATGCAGAAACAAGTTAAAATCTGGGAGAGGGGCAGCAGGCTCCTGTCTTTAACATAGAGCCCCAGACACCTGGCATGCTTTGGCTTTATTTGCTCACACATATGCACGTGCAACTAGAGTTCCACTGGATTCACCAGTCTCCCTCCCTCCTTACCTGGTTCTTCTCCAGGTAAACAACTTCACCTCAGGTGTTTTTACCTTCCCCTGCGGTGTGTTAGGGCTCTTACAGGCCCTCTTTCATCTAAGTGCTTGCCCAGGAGGCCAATGAGGCCTCATTCCTCCCATCTGATCTCCACAGCGCGGAGGGGGTCGAAGGACACCTGTGGGCTCAAGTCTTCCCTTCCTGCAGATGGGTGCAGAGGTCTAAGAGCTTCATAGGTCATAAAGTTCTTGTTTCTGATTCTTGGCTATGACTTGGAGTCCCCTTCATTCCAGCACAGGCGAATTTCCAGGTAGATCTGAATTCCCACATGTACCATGGCTTCCTCAAGCACTTTATGTGTGTGAAGAAATGGGCCACTCTGGAGGGGTGACCTCCATCTCAGCCTCATCCTGGAGGTATGTTGACCAATATCTGAGATCATCGACTTTCAAATAGCACAATCATCAAATCTGGCTTGCAAGGAAAACCCAACGATGTTATCCCTGTGCCACTGGCTTGTTCTTCAGGCCAAACGCTGTCATTGTCCCCTCAACTAAAAATGAAAAGTACAATCTGCACCTCACCAGCCATGGGCCTGGCTGGCCTATGCTGTCACACTGTGGACAGCTGCTCGCGTTGTCTCTAATTTGTATTAAGAAGTAAGATGGTGTGTTTCAGTTCTTGTATCTTTTTTTATTGTGCTTAAAATACATATAACATAAAAGTTACCATCTTTACCATTTTAAGTGTAGGGCTCAGTAGTACTGAAACATGTACATAAAGTTGCCCAGCTCTTACCACTCTCCACCCTCAGAACTGTGTTTATCTTGTAGAACTGAAAACTATTACTGCCAAATAAACACTAGCTCCTCATCCCCAGCACCAAACAGCACCCCTGTGCTCAGACAACCACCGTTCTACTTCCCCCTTTCCTGTCTCTCTCTGATCACACCCTGCTTCTCTGAGCAGGTAAATCTGTTTTCAACCCCAACTTCCAGGTTAAAATGCAGGGGCTGATATTCTAGAGATTAGATTAGTCCACTAAGGTCACTCTGAGTCCCGTGCCCCTTTCAGATTCTGCAGCTCTCAAGGATTTGTGGCTCCTTTTTCATGTATGCTGACTCCTGACTGCGGGAGGTGAAAGAGACCCACTTCACACGACCTATGAAGCTCTTAGACCTCTGCGCCCATCTGCAGGAAGGGAAGACTTAAGCCCACAGGTGTCCTTCGACCCCCTCCGCGCTGTGGAGATCAGATGGGAGGAATGAGGCCTCATTGGCCTTCTGGGCAAGCACTTAGATGAAAGAGGGCCTGTAAGAGCCCTAACACACCGCAGGGGAAGGTAAAAACACCTGAGGTGAAAGAAAAGAGGAGAGAAATAGAAACTGATTTAAGTCCTAGAAGGAATTTTTATACCATTAAAACACCTGTGAGGGGGGCCAGGGAGTTAGCTCAGTGGTTCCGGCGCCTGTCTCGCAAGCGCGCAGGGACCCGGGTTCGATTCCTCGGTAACCACATAACAATACTGGGTGTGGAGACCCACACCCAGCAGCAACCAGTACCACATACCACAGTGCCGGGCGTGGTGGCTCACTCCTGTAATCCCAGCACTCGGGAGGCAGAGGCAGGAGGATTGTGATGTGAGTTGGAGGCTGAGCTCAGGGCCAGCCTGAACCACAAAGCGAAACCCTGTCTCCAAAAACCTAAAAAAAAAAAACAAAAAAAAACCACCTGTGAGTCTCTTAGAGGGACACTGAGTTCCAGGCCCTAGAAGAGCTGGTGTGGAGTGGGGAGCCCGGCAGTGGGGATCCCAGCGCCACTGCGCAAGGGCGATAGAGGTTCCCACACTCCATCCTGGGACTCTGGAGAAAGCTGTATTCTCATCTATTCAGAGCCTGCCATTCACTGGACTATAATGCCCCATTTGATCTAATTGATGACCTACATAGCTTTAGTAGCTCTCTGCGGGTGGCCAGCCCATTGTGGAGAGTGTCCAGTTTCAGCTCTACACCATGAACCTTTTCTCTCCCAAGGGGCCCTTCGACACAGCCCCCACGCCTGTGAGCTCCAGCCTGAATTCACATGGCAATGCCGTATGACCTCCTCAGGGAGAAAAGGGGAGCAAGTACCCGGCCTACCAGGCAGAGGGGGGAAGCTGGGAGAAGGGGAAGACCTGGAGAAAGGTGCAGGGGCCAAGCTGAGGGCCACCCCCTCAGCTTACAAAAGTGGAGCTGCCAGATTTGGAATTAATTTCTTTCATCCGTGCACAGAGCTCATGGCCTGCATCGGTGTATGAGGGACCCCACCAGCCTCCAGCGGGTCTGTGGGCCCACCGGACAGGGCCTCAGTGGGAGCTGCTGGCCAGGCTTCCTTGGTTCACCTTCGTGCCCCGCTCATCTCCTGGCTGCTCTGAAGTTGTCCCTGTGCCTGGCAGCACCGCCTTCTTTGGGTCTTATCTCTGTACCTCACACCCCAAGGGTCACCCACCTGTCCTCTTAGGACCCTAAGGATCCTAAGGGGCCTTGTGAGCCCCTTCAAAATCTCCAGTGTGATATCTGCAGGGGACTTGAAGGAACCCAGAGCTGGAAGGATGATAAATATCTGCTCCTGTGTTGCTGTCACTGTCATCTCCTGCCAGGGGCCTACAGGCTGTCTAGGGAATGACTAAAAACAGAACAAAGCATAGTGGCTCTGCCTTGGTTGCGTATCTCTCCTTCAAGGTCTGGGTCAGGTCCTGGCTCAGCTCACCTGTAGGAAGGTGAGTCACTCAGGACTGAGTGTCTAATGCTAACACAGTGAGGCTAGAAGTCTAAACTCACCTCGCCTGTATCATCCCCCTCCAGACTAAAACAGCATGCACAGGGACATTCAGTTGCCAGTTTCTACAGTGTCCTTGGAGTGAAGCCTATGACTTTCTAGTCAGTGTCCTAAACCTGCAGCCACCTCAGACTCCAGGAGGAGTGGAGTTTCTCAGATGGCTCCATGACAAGGTCACCCTCAAGTTGTCCCATCGGAAGCAGTTGCCTCTCTCGCCCTAGGAACTTCTCAGGAGCCACACTGGAGAACCTGTCCCAAGACCACACCCATGGAGACAGGTCTCTCACCAGGGTTACCTACCCTTCCTCTAGCACCTCCTCGCTGTGCAAACCCCAAATCTTTGCCTTTGCTCCCTCTCCCCAGGTTTATAAAATCCTGAAGTTCCTATCATCCCCTTGAGGACCACACAGCTTGGTATTTTTGGTCTGTCTTCCTGGAGCCGCCTTGCTGATTAAAGCTCAGTTCCTGCCCTTCACCACTGCTTGACTTCTTGATTGGTAGTTTGTAGAGGTGGCTGAGCCTGGACCCCTGGAGCTGGGGCTTTTGCCTTAAAACTCCACTCCTCCCTTGGCCCCTCTGCAGGTTGGAAAGTACTGCATCTGCCTCTACTCTACAATTCCAAGGAGGCCTGGACCTCAGAGCTTGTGTCAGAGCATGTGTCTGAGCTTCCAGGACCGGCTGGTGAGAGGAAGTCAATGGGCTCCTCCATCCTGGCTGAGAGGAAGATGATTCTCTGGGCCCAAGGGAAGGCCAGCTCCATCCCTCCCACTGGCTGTCATTTTGCAAAATGTCTCCTTCCTGATAGCACCTCCAGGTGTCCATACTCCAAGGATTAGCCAGTCAAGAGCAGATAGACACTGACAGGCTTCACTGCCACCAGCCATCATTTCAGAGCGGGGCCCACTCAGGAGGCCTGTCCACGACTGTTCAACAGGGAACATTGGCCTTCTGTTCCTGCACCGCAGAGCCCCACACTAAAGCTGACTCTTCTGTTTCCTGTAGGTCAAAGCACTGACAAACCAGAGAGAAGGAATGAGGGAGAAGGCAGAGCAGGCGCACATGGCTCCAAGCCCAGGGCTCACACAAAAGCCGTGTCAGCTTCTTTTGGTTTAAGAGGAAAGAGAGACAAAAGCATTTTATAACCACCTGATCTGGGAAGAACTGTAATCTCAACAGAAATATCTCTGGGCCACAGACTTCTCAGAAGTCAGGTATCAGGTCTTCCATGCCTCCATCCCTCAGAGGTTGGGAGGCCACAGAGATGCGGGTGCTTATTGACAGTGGGTGGGGTGGGTTCCTGGGAGAGCAGCACTTGATGTCCGTCCACAGATGCCACGGAAGACAATGAGCCACATCCCAGGCTGCTGGGGCGCTGCATCATGCCTGCCCTATGTCCAGGCTGAGACTAATGAAGGATGAGCCTTACAGCTTTGGCAGTCTGGGATCGAGCAGGATGAGTAAAGGCCCGTGTTAATTGTCACACATTCGGACCAAGAGCATTCCAGTGGGGCGAGGCCCACGCACCGGGGACAGGGCTGGCAGAACATCAGTGCAGTACAGATTTTTCCTCCAAACTATAGTCTCATTTCTTTCCAGTGTATGTAATATGATTTGCTCCTCACAAAAGCATTCCTGGGGCTCCCGGTGCTCAGGTAACTCTCAGCTGTGGCTGGACTCGGGGTTCGGGCTGGAATTTAGCATTCCTCTCAGATGACACACAGGTATTATCTGGGACCACAAGCACTGTTTTCTTCACAGGTTGCTGCCACCCTACCATCGTGTTCTTCTGTGACCTGGCAGCCTTGTCTGTGTGGTTCCCAGGATTACTGTCATGTCCACTGGGAGAGCCCTGCCTTCTACTGTGGCCTCACATGTTGTCTTTGGGGTCCAGCCACAGGCTGCTTTTGAGATAAAACTCTGGGCCTCTGGGCACTGAACCAGGGTATAGGCGGCTTCAGAGTCCTGTTCACTCAGAGCCAGAAAACTGTGGCCCCGCCCCTCCCATGAGCCTCCCTGCAAGGGACTTCAAAGGGCAGTCCTGTGTCCAGTGCAGGGGGAAGCCCCACCCACCTACCCCTCAGTGTCAGAGTCATCGCCACCAAAGTTGCGAGGTCTCCTGCCACCTTGCTCTTGGTAGGGGTTGAAATAACAATTCTCATGTCATCGTGTCCTGAACAGAGAACAAGCATGCACATAGCTCTGGAAATGAGTTCACAGTGGTCATTTCAAGTGAGAAAATCAAGCCCTGAGAATGTTCATAGCATTTTTTCTGAATTATAATATTGCTATTTGTGGAATGCTCTAGCTGAAAATACTGTCCCACTCAATAAACATCCATCTGAGCCCTAGTTTCCCAAATGTGCCACGCTTCTTGTCATGTAGGATATGAGTGCAGACAGATAAGGCACACTCTGCCATGAGGGGAATGCACACTCTTGCCCTCATGGCAGAGTGTGCATTGGGGGCACTGGTCTTGTGATTGGCTGTTTGCTAACATATGTGCTTCTCAGGGACGACTGTGCCTGTGCTTGATGCCCAGGCAGTGACACTGAGGCACAGCCTCTAGATGTAGCAGTGCGGTAATACAAACCCAGCTGTGTGTTGTTCTTTGGTTTGTTTATGGTTCTACAAATTAACCCCCAGCAGGGACTCCACACTGAGCCGTTTTTTAAAAATTCAGATCTTTATTGGTACATTATGAATACACATCATCATCGCATTCAACATTGAGAGTTTGTACCAGAATATGACACGACTTGATTCTCCTTTTTCCCCTTTCCCCACGCACCTTGCAACTCCCACTTCCTATATACATAAGCGTTGTTTCCTTTTTTCTTTATTACTATCACATTCTTTTCCCCCTCATTATTTACCCATACACCCTCTTTCCTTTTAAATATTTTATTTTTCACAATATCAACTATGTATACTAGAATTCATTCACATCTTTATTTTCTCATACCAGAGAAAAGATACAATATTTACACATCTGTGACCTATTTATTTCACTTATGAGGATGTCTTGAAGGTACATCTATTTGAGTATGAATGACTCAATCTTATCATTTTTAATGGCAGAATAATACTCCATTCTATAAAAGAACCATATCTTCTTTATCCAGTCTCCTGTTGATGGACATTTTGGTTGTTGCCAAAATTTAGCAATCACAAACTGACCTGTTATAAACATGGGTGTACATATGTCTCTGTGATATGAATCTTTTAATTCTTTTGTGTATATACATAGCAGAGCAATGGATAGGTCAAATGGGACCTCTAATCCTAGCTTTTTGAGGAATCTCCACACTAATTTCCACAGAGGTTGCGCTAGTCTACACTCCACCAACAGTGGAGAAGGGTTCCTTTTTCTCTGCAGCCTCACCAACATTTGTTGCTGGCTAATTCTGAGAGTGCAGCCATTCTTTGTGGAGTGAAATCTCAGTGTTGTTTTCATCTGCATCTCACAGTAATGTTGAGCATTTCCTCATATACTTCTTAACTGCTCTTACTTCTTCTTCTGAAAAATATCCGTTCATTTCAGATGCCCATTTTCAAATTGGGTCTTTAAATTTGGGTGGGCTGATTTTTTTTTTTTAAAGCTCTTTATATATAGATAGTAGCCCTTTGTCTTTGAAACAGCTGGTGAAGATTCTTTCGCATATTGTTGGCCTTTTCACTCTGTTGGTGGTTTCCTTTGCTGTGCAGAAGCTTTTTAATGGAATTAGATTCCGTTTGTTGATTGCTTCTGTCAGTTCTCAAAACTATAGAGGTTTTGTTCAGGAAGTCTTTCCCTAAGCCAGTGTCTTCAAGAGGTTTTTTTTTTTAGGTTTTTTGAGACAGGGTCTCGCTTTGTGGTTCAGGCTGGCCCTGAGCTCAGCCTCAAACTCATATCACAGCAATCCACCTGCCTCTGCCTCCCAAGTGCTGGGATTACAGGTGTGAGCCACCATGCCCGGCACTGTGGTTTGTGGTACTGGTTGCTGCTGGGCGTGAGTCTCCATGCCCAGTATTATTATGTGGTTACTGGGGATTGAACCCGGGCCCTTGCACTTGCAAGACAGGCGCCAGAACCACTGAGCTATATCCCCGGCCCTTCAAGAGTTTTACCTAACCTGTTTTGCAGCAGGTTTAGTGTGTCTGTTTTAATATTTAGGTTTCCAATTCACTTTGATTTTAGTTTGGTACATGGTGAAGAGATAGGTCTAACTTTAGTCTTTGGCAAGTTAAAGCCCAGTTTTTCCAGCAACATTTGTTAAAGAAGGTATCTTTCCTCTACTGAGGATTTTTGGCTCCTTTGTCAAAGATGAGGAGACTCAGTGTATCTGGAGTCATTTCTGGATCTTCTAATTTACTCTACTGATCCTCAGGTCTATTACTTTGCCAGTACCATGCAGTTTTTATCACAGTGGCTTTATAGTATAGTTTCAGGTTCGGGATCGTAATAACCACTACAA
Source organism: Petromus typicus (assembly GCA_004026965.1). Classification (NCBI taxonomy): domain Eukaryota; kingdom Metazoa; phylum Chordata; class Mammalia; order Rodentia; family Petromuridae; genus Petromus; species Petromus typicus. The sequence goes on from PVIR01016104.1 coordinate 21,743, forward strand.
AGTCCTTGTTGCTTAGAATTGCTTTCACTATTTTAGGTCTTTGTAGTGCCAGATGAATATTTGGATTTTTTTCTCTAGATCTGTGAAATACACTGTTGGGATTTCAATCAGGATTACATTGAATCTATATAGTCACACTGAGCCTTTTTAAAAGGCCTCAGATCTTTTTATTTTTCCTTTTTGAGATAGAATATCACTAAGTCATTAAGTTGCCCAGAGCCAACTCAAACATTGAATCCTTTTGCCTCAGCCATCCAGAGTTCTGGGGCTCCCTGTAGTCTAAATTTAGCACAGTGCTGTATTGCCTTCAGACCCTTGTGAAATTTAAAGAGTATCAGTTTCTATTTTATAAAAGTGGAACAAACTAAAAACAGCTCGATCAGTCTGTTTTCTCTGAGTGAGCCACCCAGCCAGCAGTCAGGGTGTTGTGGGGTGTTCAATGCCCAAGGCTAGCAGTTCTCTGGATCTTTCTGTGAGCCTGTGATACCGTGGCCCCAAACTGGCCATGCCCTCGCTGGGGCCCTCTTGGTTACATGCTGAGTGCATGACTCATTTTCCCTTCGGAAAGCTCACTAGAGAGAGAGTACATTCCAGCACTCAAAGTGGGGGATATCGACGATGCACTTCTGACCTATTCCCAGCATTAACAGCTCACAGGGGCTTCTCATCTGAAAGTGGCTATTTGCTGTCAAACATAAAACTGTCCTTATTCACTCACTTTAAGAAAAATAGTGCCTCTTATTTTTAATACAGTTCTTAATTTCAGTAACTTTCTATTCATCATGTTGTACTTAAAAAAAAAAGAAAATCCCCTTCCTTTCAGTGTTCTCTCATGACCTTGTCAAAGCCTCCTGGTGATTTGTAAGCTGTTAGTCTGCATTTTCATATTTGCAGCTGAGAAATGCCTTCGAGTTTGTATTAGTAAAACCTTGCTTCTCTGGAGAGTGAAGTTTCTTAGAACAGAACTGTGTGGCTTTAGGTTAAAAAGGCAAAAGAAACAAAGCAAAAATTGGCTATTTCCTTTGGGCACCATGATTCCTTAGGTATCAACACAGTCCTTACTGTGTACAAGTCTCAGCGACGTGGATAATATCCACTGAGTAGCTTGATGTTTCTGATGTTCTTTTGGGCCTTGTAATCAGAGACAAGCAGGTAGGTGGCGGGTCCTTACCTTTCCCTCAAACCATCTTGCAGGAGCCAGCAACAGCTGTCTCTGGTTATTTTCTACATTTTTCTTACAAGCAGCCACCCTTCATCTCCCAGCACCCCTGTTTTCGCACACTCTGGGAGTTTGCTTAAGACCTGGGATGAGGTTAGGCGTGGGGGACACTCAGCAGCCTCTTCTTTCCCCGTGAAGGCCCCATCTCCCTTCAGCCCCACGATTCTCTCATCTAACAAAATTCCCATGAATACCTCACAACTGATGTGAGTTGCATTTAGCAGATGAATTCCGAGGTTTCCTCACAATTTGCCAAGTCCGAGTTTGCCCATTCAGTCAGGTCAAGGTGAATTGAGGGCTGGTCAATGAGCTCCCAAAGAGGTCTGAGTCCTGCTCCCTGAGACCTGTGAATGACGCCTTAGATGATAAGAGGCACTTTACACCTGGCTTAGCGATGTGAGATAGGCAGATTATCCTAGATCATCTGGTGGTCTGGAATGTAACATGGATGCCCTCGTATGAGGAAGAATATCACAGAGGACATGAGCCCAGGCACAGCCACAGGCACCGAAGCTAGAAAATGGAGCAGAAAGTTTTCTGTGGTGTGTTCGTTAGGAACCAGCCCTGCTCACACTGCAATTCTAAGTCCCGGTGAGGCTGCCTTTGGGCTCCAGAACTGTAGGGAAATGAACTTACATTGTTAAGTCATTAAACTTGTGATAATTTGTTTCAGCAGCCATAGGAAACTAATACAAATGTGTACGGTTAGTCTCCCTGATATGCAGCATTTGGTGTGTAGAGAGGAGTAATTTGGATCAGTAATAAATAGAAAGTTTGTGGAGTGTTTGGCAAAATGAAAAGCAGATGTGTTAGCATCTTTCCACTCACTTTTGGAAGACACTGCCTCAGTTTACTAATATAAAGTTTGGGCCTTCTGGGTCCCTGGAAGAATGGCACCCAAATCATTTTAAACATATTAGGATTAACCAGTTTTTAAGGATGCCTTAGTTGAATGTTTATTGTTCTATGCAAACATGTGACAAGCCAACGTAGCCAATCATCAAATCATCAGAGTCCTGTCAGAAACTTTCTGAAAGGCTGATTTGGGAGACATCCCCGAGATTTCGATTAAGGAGGTTTAGGATAGAGATCATTAATTTGCAATTTTAAAAGTTCCCTTGGTAGTTATTTAGCTAATAAATGTCCCCCAGAATCCCCTGTGTTAAAGGCATGGTCAGAGGGAGGTGCTGTGGAGAAGTGAGACATCCTTTAAGAAGTAGGGTTTGGGGGAGGTCTTCAGGTCATGGGGCACACCCTTTAAGGGGACTATGGGACCCTGGGCCTTTCTGTTTCTTCTTTTTTGCTTCCTGGCTATGTACCATGGCAGTTTTGTTCCTTTTAGTCATCACACGCACCTGCCTTTATGTGCTGCCATAGGTCCAATGCAAACTTTCACAACTGTGACTTCCCCAAGACATTTTTTTCTCTACATGAGTTTATTGTCTTACGAATTTGCTGTAGTAACAGAAAGCTGACTGACACAGATTGTCCTGCTCACAAGGTTTAGGGAAGCATGATTGTGCATACTCAGTACCTCAAGAGATTAGTCTCCTCCAAAAACCATGATCTCGCTCAGTTTTTGTATTAATTGCTTGCACATCTGATACTTTTATGGATTGATTAATATTTAAGAGGCTTAAGGGATTCGGGGGTAGCTCAGTGGTTCAGTGTTTGCCAGTGTGCATTAGATTTTTGCCTCAATTATCAGCACCACAAAAAAAGAAAGACATTTTTAACTTGCTTCTGAATCCCTCACATTTTGATATATTCAAGAAATGTTCACTGAATAGGACCTACCTTGCTTTCCTCCAGGTGTAGGATTTCACGGTCAGTTTCATTACCAGTTGACAATCATGACAAGATGGACGCACACCACTCCTATCTACAATGATGGAGTCATGTTCCAAGCATTATGAGACACACAGGAAGGAACTATAGAGTCTGGTGGGGGCCGGGAACACCTTTGCAGGACCCTTAAGCAGGAGGGGACATCTTCCTGGCAGAATAAATGAAAGACCATGCCAGCATGTGGAGATCTGTGAACCTATAAAATATCTATTTTTATTATTGAGTTTACTGTTAGATTTTAGGAATACATTATTATCACATTCATCATAGAGAATTTGTACCTGAACATGATCTATCTTCTTATATTTTCCCCTTCCCTTGCCCGCCTTCAACCCCACCCACCCCTATATACATAAGCTTTGTTTCTGTTTTTTCCTTCTTACCTTCAAATTTTTTTCTTTCCCCCTTGTTACCAACAATAGTTCCCTGCCTCTCTGCTCCCAAGTCATCTGTCCTTTGAACAGATCGAATAGGGATTCTGTCACAGACCTCTGGGGCTTCACTCCATCATTTGTGTCTACCTCTTGCCATGATAGGCTCAAGTTGTCCTTTTGCAAGTGGAGAAAATAGTTTCCCATAGCTGAAGTTTTCATGAAGATGGACCCAGCATTGAAGTTACTGGAGCTATCTATATCAGCTCAGGTTGGAGCTGAGTTCTGCGACAGCAGGACAGTTAAACCTCTGCCATCCTTTGTGAGCATGTGAAGTCCCCTTGTGCCACCAGAAAGGATCCCATACCCCTCTAGTCCTTCTCCAGGTTAGACCCTTGCCCACTCAAATCTACCTCTGCCATTTTTTATTTACACATTTAGTTTTCCTTTCCTGGCCAATCCCTTTGTTTAGTTTGTTCCAAGTAAGCCTTCTGTTGTTGATTTCTTTTTATTACTTCCAAGAAATTAGAAGCTTTAATGTCAGTTTCAATATCAAAAGCTGGTAGCAATAGAGAAAAATGCTTTCTTCAGATCAATACTTTCTCTTGACTTGACATTGAGCTATTAATAATTACTTGGTATACAATTTAACTAGAAAAAAAATAGAGGTCCATAGAACTATAACATAAAAATAAAAAACTAGCCATTTTTCCTGAGATAGGTTTTTGTGGAGAGCCCATAAGCCCTTAAAAGAGCAGAAAGAAGTCTTGTTCCCTGGTGTCCCTGCTCCCCACTAAGTTCGCAATCACAGCACCAGCAAGAAGCTCCTCAGTGACCTGTTCTGATTGTTCTCTCTGCTCTTTCAAAGTGACAGCTTTGCTGCCTGTTTCAGCAATGACTCAGCACCATAAGCCTTGTCCTATGGTTAAATGAGTCGATAGGGACCCTTTTGCCGACTAAAATGGTCTCAGGTAGATTCTGCTCCAAACAGGAGACTCAGTCAATCCTCCTCAGCCACGTGTTGGTTCTTCTCTCCTCCTCATACCCATTCTAACTTCAGGGACCTGGGGCCCAGGCACTGCAAAGGGCAGCAGTGGCTCTTGGGTGCAGCCCTTCTTTCCCTGAGCCATCACAATATGGAGTTGCATGAGATGTCTGTGCAGGTTCAGAGCAAAAAAAGAGATTTTAGGGACAAAGAGGAGGGTTTGCCACAGGGGCAGGGGAGGAACGGCAAAATGGCCTGGACTTTAACTGCATCAAGTCCGACCCTGCCGGGAGCTTCTTGCTGCCAAAGTTCTATGTGGACCATTTTTCAGTGGGGAGGGAGTATATTCTGGACTACATAGACAGTTCCCAGCATCTCACAGGGTCTCCTCATGAGTAAGTCTTCTATCTAAGCATCAGATACCACTGACTTGTAGAACATTTGAGTCAATCTCACATTCATGCGTTTAACTGTAGTGATAAACAGTAGAATAGAAACCTCCCAGAGAATGCCCACATTGTCTTAAGACCCCAAGGTCTTCGAGACCAAGAAAGCCTGTGTCAGGGATGGAGCATATCCTCATCTTACCACCCCCCAAATCATCCTAACCCCTTCAGATTACACCTCTTTGGGTCAGGAGAAAAAATCTGCTCATTTCTGAGACATCTGCCTGCTTCTTCAACCTTGGGGAGACGCACAAAGTATTTAAAACAGCCACTTAAAACAGCCTGCAAGACTCAGGCCACTCCCTTCCCCTAGGGAGCAAAGGGAGGAGGTGGAGAAATTAGAATGAAATGTGACTTGTTTCTCCGCGTACTCCTCCTGGCTGACAGGCTCCACCAGCCCCTTTGTGGGGACTTTTACCCAAGCTGTGCAGGAAATCCAGTTTCCGGGCTAATTATGTCATCTGTGCTTCCAACATCTCTTTGGATGTTAGGTCTCAAAAATAGCTCAGCTTAGTTAACATTTTATTTTCAGAATAAAATAATCTCAAAGCAAGCTACTTCTTTTTCAAGGAAATATTATCATAAGATAGCTAGATTGATGATAGATAGATAGATAGATAGATAGATAGATAGATAGATAGATAGACAGATAATATGGATTTAAGGATGGATGGGTAGATCAATCAGTCAACAAATAGTTGAGGTAATAGTTATTCTCTCAAAAGCTAACATATTCCAGGCACTCCCATAGGACAAGCACCTATGCCTTCTGGCTGTTTGCTAGCTGAAAATTGGTCTCTTATTTCCATCTTCTGACTCAGCTGTTCAATCATTCAGGGAGGAAATAGCTGCATTGGCAACTTCATCGTAGCTCTCAGACCAAATGTTCCAAGACAAATCCATAATAGAATTGATTATGAGCCCACATGGACTCTTGGAGGCAGCAGCAGAAACAGCTGTCTTCTGAGGCCAAGGGAGCTTCAGATTAGTGCAGTACTGACCACAAGGAAAAATGTCTTCATCCACCCTACCATGGGCTGTCCAAGTCACCATATGGCGCTTCCTTCTCCCCCATGAGCTCCTCCTATTACCATCCCCAGAGGGGAGGTTACGGACCTGGGAAGATCTGAGAACACTCAAAGGCCAGATCCAAGAATAAAAGGTATGGCCATGATGCAGATGTGCTGGTGCACATTTCCAGCAGACTCCCCCACTCCGACCTCATGTTTCACCCAGAAGACACGTGCAGTCACACTGCTCCTCCATCCAAACGGGACTTGGGACAGATCACTGTATCATAGCCATGCTCGTGGATTAGGACTAAATACACCTTCTCAAGTTTCCTTGAGCAGAAAAATCAAAAACAAGATTAGTAAAACCAAGTATCAATGATCCCAATGAGACTTTTGACGAGCGACTCTCACAAATTATATAAGCCTGCTTTCTTTGCCTAACATTTGAGTTTTCTGCTTGTGTCTTAAAAGTCTCAAGGAAAAGCTTTAGAAATCCAGGTTCCTTGACCCATTGCACTGTAACAGCAATAGAAACCACCTACTGGCCCCACTTCTGAGGAGAGAGGAAGGAGTTTTAAGACATGCCATGTGTTCCTACTTATATGTAGGATCTCACCTCCCTTGTCTTTGTTACCTGCTCACCTTCCTCTTTGTTACCTTTCTCCTTTCTGAGGGCATCGGTCACTTCAGAAAATGGCTACACAGAGAGAAATAGCCAAATTAGAGGGAAAGGCAAATCCCCCCCCCAATCAAATATTTGGGTAAAATAATGACTTGAATTTTAAAGCATTCCAGAATGAATAGTAATGAACAGTAGGTTTAAGGAGAGGAGTCTCCTCTCAATGAGTCTAGGGTATCACAGGAGCTGTGTGCACAGGGCCCCATTCACAAGTGCCAGGTCTGTGCAGCCATGAAGCCAGCCTGGCGTGAAGGTGAATGTGTCTGTGCCTCTGCTCACCCAGAGCTTACCACAGCAGTGCTGCTTTGTATCTCAGCTCACAGGATGGTTTTGCATTAGGGATGGGAGCAAAAATAACCTTGGTTTTTATAGACTAGAATTTTTTTCCCAAGGCCTTGGCCATAATTGTACTAAATGGAACAGTTCAAAATAAGTTTCCCTGGGAAACTAAAAATCAAGAAAGCCACCAGTGGAGTCTAGTTCACAGGGTCTCTGTGAACTGCCTCCAACTGACATCTCCAGCTCTCTAGGAATAGTCATCTGTCCCCTGGATGTTTCTGCTTGAATGTGGACAGACAGCCACATCTCTCTGATAGCACCTGGTCACTCCCGAGTCTCCTTGAACGACCACCCCACCTTTTAGCTCTAGAGGCCAGAAAGCTTGGAGAAGTTGTAGATCTCTCTGTACTTTCTCCTCCCCTCCCTTTCTCCATCACTTTCTCTCTCCCTCTTCCTCCTCATGTCTGGTCTGTAAGTGCATTTGATGGGCCCAGTCACCCCTAAAGATGCAGCCAGAGCCTCACAGTGCCCCACGGGATGGAGTGAGCATAGGGCTGCAGTCCCAGAGGGAACAGGACAGCCCAGCAGAGGCATCTGCCCAGATATGGTCGCCAGTCTGGGGAGATGCTCTGGAAGTGATGGCACAGGTCCAGCCTGGGCTCTGCCACCCCACAGCAGACCAGGAATAAGAAATCCTCCCCAGTCAGAGATCAGAAAGCTCTTGCTTCCAGGGACCTGGACCAGCCAAGTTGCACACTTTCCCTTAGCACATTGAGTTATAAATGTCTCCAAATGATCCAGGGTACCGTTCCTGGAAAGTGATGCACTATCATGCTATTAAAGAAGAGGATTTGGCCATTTTCCTCCCAAGAGGCTGCAGAAATTACTTTGGTATAAAAAGCAGAACATTGCAGTTTTTCCCAAAGCTACAAACTGCCCTTAGCAGAGATGCTGCCTCTGTAATAGTGCTGTCCCTTGGGATTTCAGAACCCCCACAAGTGAATTAAAGTTCACACCTCTTCCAACTCAGGTGAACTGTTTTAGGTTTTTATGAATAGGTTTGCCTTTTTGCCCTCTTCACACAAACTGTGGTGACCAAAGTGTCCTGTTCTAAATGTTTGTGACAAGCCTGGCTGATGACGTTAAGAGTCAAGATTTTTCTCTACAAGTCTGTACCTCCCCAGACGAGACAGGGCTTTACCTCCACGAGGCTTCTGTCTGCCTCAGTTCCTCTACACAGAAGCGAGAGCAGTGAGCCATTTGTCTAAAGCTGAGTCTCCATTATGCAGCCCAAGCACTCCCCACCCCCCCACACAATAATACAACACCCCGGGGGGGCTCCAGTCTCAGGAGCAGCCTCCCCCCTCCCTGCCCCTATCCAGAAACCTCCTTCAGACCCTCCTGGAGCGATGAAGCTTTGCTGTCCTGCAGGAGAATCTGCCTGCTGCCCCAACGCCACCACCACCTTCGTGGTCTCTGGCGCCAGGGCAGATCCGATTGAATCCTAAAAGACTAGAGCACTGCTCCTGATCAGTGCCTTATCTGATACGGTGTCCCCTGAAAACCACAGTTGGGTCTTGCTGCCCAGGTGTCCAAGCATGGACAGAATCTAACAAAGCAAGGGCACACGCATTACGATGTCATGTTCTCAGGGTCTCCCTCCGCCTGGAGGCAGGGCTGTGGGCAGCTAATGGTGAAAATGGCTGGGGGAGGCTGTGGTTTGAGGCTGCTCAGAGAGCTCTCACAACTTCAAAGGGCATGGAATCCCAGCTTTTTGGGGTCAGGACTCGGAATCAAAAATTCTTGGCTAGAATTGCTATATTGTCCACAATTTTGAAGGCTCCTTAAAACTTTTGCTTTGCTTTGTTGTGTTTTTAAGTTTGGAGGAAAGCCAGCACTGGACAGAGTGACCAGGCTCACACTGTCCAGGGACTACAGCAGCTCAGCCTCAGAGCTTAAGGACTAGCTGTGTCTTCTACAAGTCCTCAGGGTTCTGGGCATGTTTTAGTCCCCCCCCATCACAGTCATGACAGAAAGTGTCCTGCTTGGTGCTCCAGCAATGCTAGATACCACAGCACCTGACACTTCTTCCTGTCTGGCAATCTTGAGGGAGATGCTGAGGACTTGCCAGGTGAAGGCTGGGAGCGGGCCTAATTTGACAAGATCCCAGAGGACCCTGCTAAACGCACTCAGCGTGTGAGGACGGAGGGATGTTTGGGCATCTGTACAGGCACATGCCTGGGCTACCCATTCCCCATGCCCTAGGGTCCCTGGGCACACGGGCCACCAGGACCATGGTGTTGAGCCACTGTCAGGGCTCCGGTCTGTACCCCACCAGCACACACCTGACATTCTGCCCTGAGTTTGTACTCCAGGCTGATGGCACCGAGGCTTCGTCAGCAGTGCTTCCTAGGACACCACAAAGCCCACGCCCCTCGGGAGGTGTGTGATCGCTTCTCCTGCTGGGTTCCCTCCGCTCTGAGATGGGCTTCCCTGGAGGAGCGTTTCCAAGCAGCTCTCTGGCATCCTGGGGTTTGTGGCCAAAGCTGGCACCACATCTGACCTGGAGACAGTGTGTGATGAAGCAGTGTGTGCTGGTCCAGCAGACAGGAAGGCAAAGCTGGGAACCCAATGGACTGGTGTCTGTCTATCGCTGACAGACAGATGGACCCAACCTGCCATTCTGCAGTCTCCAAATGAGCTAGTTCCAACAAAGACTGATGCAAAGAGAATTAAACGAGCCAGTTTCGCAAAGTGTCAGCAGGAACTGAGGTACTGCATAATAGTCATCAATCAAGTGACATATTAGAGATGTGTCCAGCACCCACTAGGCAGGGTCAGCGTACACTCAGTCAGAACACAGCCGCCATTCTCATGCACGGATAAGCAAATGTCTAGGGCCAGTGAAGAGCAGACTGGGTCCACTGTCAATGTTCCACGTGTCACTCTGTGGGATCAGGTCTCTGCATTGGTTTCCACCTTTTCCTAAGTGTCTAACTAAACATGCTTGAGAATAAACTTTTAGATGTGGAGGGAGGCTGTGGTGAGTTAAGTTGTGAAGCACTGATGATTCAAGTGAAGTGTCCAGGTGACTGCGTGGTGCCCACAGGGGTGGGGGTGGGGGCCATAGGCCTCAGAAGTCCACAGCCTGAGCTCCATCCAGCCCTGACTCTGGAAGCAAGTTCTTTCACATCGTGGATCCTCAGTGTTTCTGTCTGTAAAATGGGAAGGACAATTTATCTCCCAAATGTCTTACTGGAACTGTGCTCTGTCTCAGCCCACATCCAGGCTCTTGGCTTCCCAAATGAACAGTTGAGCAGGACACACAAAAGTAGTAAGAAAGGGAAAGATTTATTAAAAGAAAGCACACTCCACGAAGTGTGAGTGGGCCGATGAGAAGACTCAAGAGCAAACGACTCAGCATGGCCCCTTCTGCTGTGTATTTGAGGATAAAATGTTCTTGGGGCAGTTCCAAGTAGGCAGTGCCAGACATGGCAACATCTAGTAATGATAGTACCAGCTCAAGAATAATGGGCAGGCAAACCCAGAGGTGGCAACTGCAGTGAGTACGGGGGTTGGTCACTCTTGTGTTTTCCTAGAATTTGGGGAGTGGTCAGTTACATAGGGTCAGTTACATAGGGTAGTAACTGACTCCTATGTCCAATCAACTTGAGTCTTCACATCATGTTGGGAGGGGAGTTTGTGACTTTCTACAGACCTAGACTGAGTCGGCATCGCTGCCAAAGTCCACCGGGAGGAAGCAAAACTGCAACACTAAATGATATTACAACAATCCTTGGTTGCTCCAAAGCTGTAGAGGATGTGTCTCAGTCTCCCCTTGGAGGTCAAGGAAGCTTAATAGGGTAGGCATAGAACTCTCAGGCAAGGAAATAGGGTGAGGGTGAGAGATTCCAATGACTGGCTGGCATCGTGTCTACTGTGTGTCTCCCATATGTTCCCTGCCTTCTTATTTCTTGAGACGTTTCCAGCTCTACTCCAACTCCTCAGACTGTGATGGCTAATTGCCTAACTCTTTCCCTTCTGGTTCTCAGAGAACTTCTGTCTACCCCACCCCTCACATGCCATGTTGTTTGTGAGTGTACGGGTGTGAGTGCATATGAGTATGAATGAATGTGAGTGAGCATTTGGTCTGACTTCTGCCCTCTGTTTAAGAAAGATGTGTGGGTTAGATATTAAAATCCTCCAGTCCTCTGTATTCCAGTCAAATGGTACGGTGACCCTGCTGGTATCGAAGTCTCATTAAATGAAACTTTTTGTTCTAAACAAAAACTACCTCTTTATCTCAAGGAAGTCTCCTCTGGTGTGTCCTAAATAAAGTAGTAAGTTGTATGTCACTCATACTCTGTCATAAGGAAAAGGAACTGTAGGCAGTATTGATCATCCTCTTCAAGGGCAAGCTAAAACATTTCTTTCTGCTTCTGTCTCTCCCCCCCACCACCCTCCGCAGTGTTGCTGTAGAAATTGGCCCTCACATAAAAACCGGAGTGGGACATCCCACATGCACAGAGCTCCCCAAAGGAAGGCCTGGTGAAAATTGCAAGTTGCTTCTAAGTGTGTGAGCATGTGCTTCCTGGAGCTGGAAGCTGTAGCATGGACACTCTCAGATCAAGACACATCATGACACTCCATCCTGTAGAGGCCCATCCAACCCTACACTGCTGTAGGTGACCAGCTCAGCCTGGGAAAGTTAATGACTTAGCCACACCCTATCTCAAAATTTTTAAAAAATGAAATAAAAAAGGCCAGTGATGTAGTCAGTGTTAAGGCCTTGGGTTCAATTCCCAGTTAAAAATGACACTCATCCTGATTGCTGTATGCTCCTGTGAGTGGAATAACTGTGGGTTTTGGAGAAGGGTTGGCTTTCAGCTTATTCCAGCAAATAGTTTGAGGGAAAAAAAAATCTAAAATTCAGCAGAAGTATGTTTACTGTAAGTACAAGCATTGATTAAAAGCATTAAAGAATTTTGTAGCATTCTGAGGATTAGGCAACCCCTTATTAGACTGTTCACTCAGGTTTCATCTCTGTCTTCAAAGAAATGCCGGAACATTGGAGTGGATGAAAGGGAAAGTGATTAAAGAGAAGAAAATGGCTTCACAGAACCGAGGTTTGAAAGACTGGGAAGGCCGAGGAAAGGAGGCTTAGGAGCCTGACTGTTATGGTTTGGGCCTAGAATGTCCCCCCAAACCCCCATGTGTTCGGGGTACTCGGGGCTTTGGAAGTGGCTGGCTCCTGAGGGCTCGGCTCTCTCAGTGGACTAACCCACTGATGTGCTCACAGCTGGTCACGCTCTCAGGACCTGGGGCCCAGTTGGAGGCCGCTCACTGGGAGTGTGGCCGGGAAGGGTGGATCTGCTTCCCAGATCCTCCCTCCCCTGCTTCCTGCGGTCACAGTGTGAGCGGCCGCCCTCCCCCATCCTACAGTAGGCCATTTGTGCCTTGGATCCAGCCAACCGTGGCCTGAAAATAAGACCAGAGTCAAACCTCTGCGCCTTTAGGTTGTATAAGTTGGACACTGTGCCCAGAGCCTAGACACTGATGCTGGCCCTTAAGTCGGTGGGCTGCTGGTGTTCGCCCTTTTTAGTACCCAGCATGCTTTTCCATGCTCTGGAAGTTGAACTGGGTGTCTGGAAGATGGAGTTCTGAAAGGAGGCTGTGGCCCTAATCTAACCAAAAACTAGGTACTCTCCATTGTAAATAGGTTTACATCCCCCATCATGTGTTCTCAGGAGCAACAGACCAGGGGCTGAACTACTCCTTGGTGCTGTCTGATAAGCCATGAGAACACTAGACTTGTGCAGTAGCAGAGATAGGACTACAGAAATGATCCTACAGTGTGGTGGTTGTGAGATTGTAAGTGTGATAGCTTGTGAATGTGCTAGAATTGGGGGGGGGTGCCCAAAGGGGGCCCCAGAGGAAACTCTTTTCTGTGAAAAATTCCCAGGACCACAAGCTGCTTTGGAACAACTTAAAGATGAGCGTTGGGATATTTCTCATGGTGATTTTCTCCTGAAAATTCTCTCCCTGTGAGTTTTTGCTTTGTTTTGTTTTGCTGTTGCCCAGGAATAAAATGACCAGTCATCTTGTATTTCCCGGGGCCATCATGATTTCTAGCAACTGTATTCTTCTTGATAAAAAATGACCTTGTAGATACTCTTTTGTGGTATACTTTTTAAGGTTTTTCATGTTCATCAATTTTAAAAATCAGAAATAATCATGTTCTTTGACTTTTGTCAAGACTGAGAGGAGATGTTACCTCAAGGGCAGCTTCAGTCCAGAATGAGCAATGGGAGACACAGCCAGCCAGGGCCTACACACATCCCCGCAGAGGCTAACCTTAGGAGTTTGCATGACATGATTATGTGGAGAAGGGTGAGAGGCCCCAGGAGCAAACAAGAAGGCAAAGGAGAGAAAGTTTGCTGGAGTACAGTCAAGGCCCCAAGCAAATCCTCTGCCCTGGGGCTCAGACTTACCAACTCAACTAACTGTTCTTACACCACCAGTGATATATATATCCAGCAGTGGCTGCCACCTGGCTCAAGAACCCCAGGCTTTGCTGGCTGCTAACCTGGGCTGCCCAAAGCCAGGGCGGGGAACACCCTGCACCCCCGCTGTGTACCACTGCATCTCGAGCACCTCTGCAGGGACCTCTGCCGATTCCACCCGTGTTTAGGTGTGGACACATGTTCCAAACAGACACCGTGTGTCAGGAACACCACGCCAGGTTCTGTTCCCTTGGGTGTTGGCTGAGGAGCCCCTGCTTCAGCTGCAGCTTCCTGCCCACCTCTTGCCCTGTGACAGGATGCAAGAGGAACATGGTGAGGGAGAGCCATGGAGTCCTGGTAGCATTCCATCGCTGAGCAAAGTCCACGCCGAGGAAGGTTTAGGTGAGTAGTGTCAGAGAAAAGAAGCAAGAGAAACTGTATTCCACACCCAAGCCAATCCAAGCAGTGGCTGCCACCTGGCACAGGACCCCCAGGCTTTGCTGCCTAACCTGAGCACTAACACCTGTCACGTGTTAATGTTGAACACTAGCCGACTCTTCCATGCAATCTGTGCAATCCTCATAAGAAACCTGAGAGCAGGCAGTGACAGGGACCAACTCTTAAACAAGTGGAAAAACCGAAGCACAAAGAGGTTAGCTTGCCCGTGTCCCAGAGCTGACGAGCAAAGCCAGGCCGGGTGGTGCGCGCTTGTGATCTCAGGTATCCAGGGGCAAAGCTACTTGGGAAGCAGAAGGATCACAAATTTGAAGCCAGCTTGGGCAACATACTAAGAGCTTGTCTCAAAATAAAAAATAAAAAAAGACCTGGATTTAAGAGGACCCCCGTGTTCAGTCCCCAGTGCGGAAAAAGAAAGCTGATAAGTAGTGCTGATAAGTTCCAGGTGGCCTCATCTCAGAGCTCAGGTTTGAACAACTAGTTCACAGGGATATGATAGAGGCTGTAAAAGTTAGAAAAGAAAAGGAATAAGGCAGGACTCAGGGTACCCCGGCATATGCAGAGAAGAGGGATTCGTTTCTGTAACGTGGTGTCTAGTCACTTTTCTCCTCAGTGAGACACAATGCCTGACGCCCACAACTCAAAGGTGAAGAGGTTTATCTGGGCTCCAAGGCGAAGTCCATAGTCAGCCCCCTCCAGGACAGGTGCAGCAAGGCAGAGGGGCCCAATGGAGGAAGAGCACCCACATCATGGGGCCAGGAAGCAAAGAAACAGATAGCTAGGAAGGGTTACACCCTGTTTCAGGCACAACCCCAGGGACCCATTTCTTCTCAACAGCCACCCTCCCACCCCACCACACACACACATCACCTGCGATTAGGGCGTCCTCATGATGCAGTCGCTTCCCACTCTGCCATAGCACGTGGGAATACATGAGACTTTGGGAGACTTTCTCTCTCCAAGTCACAACACATGAAGCTTGCCCAAGATGGGAAGCAAACCCTTTCTGTCTGGCTTTCTGGGTTTCTGATTGTACCAAGTGCTCAAACGGACCCACCAAAGGCTTTCCCATACTCTTTGAAGTTCTCTGTAGGATTTCTTATGCAGCTCAGTTTCAGTAATTTGCTAGTGGAGTGAAATACACTCCACTGGAAAAATACAAGGAGCCAGAAAAAAGCCAATGTCAGGTATGAAAAGCTTTCAAGTCAGGCTTGAGTCCCAAAGGTGAGACCAATTGGTCAGAGCTAGTCAGCAGTGTGGAAAAGGGTATGACCCAGGAGACAGATGGTCCTTTATTAATTCACTTCAAAAAGAAATCATGTGGGGCCGGGGAGTTAGCTCGGTGGTTCCGGCGCCTGTCTTGCAAGCGCAAGGGCCCAGGTTCGATTCCCCGGTAACCACATAACAATACTGGGTGTGGAGACCCCACACCCAGCAGCAACCAGTACCACATACCACAGTGCCGGGCGTGGTGGCTCACGCCTGTAATCCCAGCACTCGGGAGGCAGAGGCAGGAGGATTGTGATGTGAGTTTGAGGCTG